>JAASAY010000054.1:0-85432 GCA_014822085.1 Fusarium stilboides
GACTAAGGGAGAAGTAGGAAGTTAAAATATATAAGTTTTTTAATATATAATAGTTTTAAACATAAGGCTCTGTCCCTCACATTGACATAAATCATTGCCAAAAGGCATCCAAGGTTCTTCATCATCTTCACAGTCATCTTTGTCGTTATCGTCATCACCATGTCACTTCGTCTTCTAAACAAGGTAGCAATTGTTACCGGCTCATCCTCCGGTCTAGGTCGTGCTTTTGCGACGTCTTACGCTCGTGAGGGCGCAAATATTGTCTGTGCCGATTTGCAACCAAGTGCACGAGCTGAGGTAGAATCCGAACGAGCTGTCAATACCGATTATCTCATTAGACAGAATGGAGGCAAGGCTATCTTTATCAAGGCTGATCTGAGCAAGTCTGATCAAGTCGAGAATCTGGTCAAGCAGGCTGTGGCTGAGTTTGGGCGAATCGATATGTAAGTCAATATTGTCTATCAATGACCTTCGATGACTACATGGCTAACTTGAGCCATGCAACAGTCTTGTCAACAATGCAGGAATATCTCTAGAGGCCAAGAACCCTCCTGCTCGTATCCACGAGACCTCAGATGAAATTTGGGACATCACTATGGAAGTGAACGTCAGGTCTATTTTCCTGGCTTCAAAGCACGTCCTCAAGCAAATGCTATCCCAAGAGAAAAATGCAAGTGGTGATCGAGGATGGATCGTCAACATCTCATCTATCTTTGGTCTCGTAGGAGGACGAAATAACTGTATGATCTTTCTCGATAAAATACTACCTATCGTCTAACAAGTATCAGGTTCCTACGCTGCATCCAAGGGCGCAGTATCTAATCTTTCGAGACAAGTCGCAATGGATTATGCTCCTGAAGGCATTCACTGCAATGCTATTTGCCCAGGCTGTATGTGTCATCAGCTCCCTATGAACTGGCACTGATTGATATCCAAACAGATACTCAAACCGCCATTTTCAAGAATACAGTGGCTAATCTGGACGATCTGGAGGGAATCCGGGTTCGACATCCTCTGCATGGTATTGGTCTTCCGGAAGATATTGTCGGTGCGGCTATTTTCCTTGCGAGTTCGGAAGCGAGGTGGATCACTGGCGTCTGCTTGCCAGTTGATGGTGGATATACGGCGCAGTAAGCTAGCTTTGTCAAAGACCACACGTGGTGTATAAACGATATCAATCTATTGCATCAGTTCCGGAAAGTACTATAAGACTGCGAACAGACACAATTCAACAAGTCTTGGACGGAATGGACGCCCATGAATGGTTAATCCGATCCTGAGCAACATCGGCTGATGCTAAAGTGAGAACGTGTGAAATTGTTCAATACAGAAAACCAACGGTAATCGATTCTCAAGCGCAGTGACCGCCTGTATTCCAAGCCCTGATGACGGGGATGTATAAAATGACAGTCCACTCTGTCGCACAATGCATTTCAACCGTGGATGTTTTCTGCCGTGAGGTACCAGCCCAGAGTGGCTACACTATCCAAAGTATCTTCTTTGATCAAACTTACTCGTCCCGCCTCCACATAATTCCGCGGCCAACCGAGCCATCAGCCACGTCCTCTTCTCGTGAGCCGCTTCGAGGGGCCTCACCAGCCGTCCAAACCTCCTCATATCCCGTGGGTATGAACCCCAGACGCTTGAAAGTCCGTTCCCCATCATCAGTCGCCGTGAGCGCTGGACAAAAGTAAGTAAAGATCAGCACTGCTTCTAAGCGACTCACCCGATGTGGCTACCACGGTGAAGCCCTGCTTCTTTGCAGCTTGAACGGCAGAATCGACTGCGAACTTTCCGAATGCCTTGATGGGCTGTTTTCCAATGTAGGATGCATGTCTCTCGATGTGAAAGATATGCAAGCCGACACTGCTGCTCTCTGAGTCTGGGCTGCCGAAGTCGGTGGATGCCTCCATATTGGTCTCCTTGACGACACCATCGAGAAGAGGGTTCCATGTGTCGAGCTTAACGGGCAGTGCAACGACTACACCAACCGAGACAGGTCCATTCTGGTCGTCGGCGATGAATTCAATTGACAGGTCGGGTGCTGCTGCCGACCAGGCTTGTAGGCGGCTGAACGGAAGATCTGCGGGGTAAATATCCTGATCTGCCGCATAAATGTCGCGAAGCGTTCCTTCGGAGAGAGGTTGAAGAGTAACTAGTTTCGTCCAGTCCATGGCGTTTATCGTGAGGTATTTTTCTTTTGTTCTTTTAGCTGGGGATATGCGACGCAGCGGTGGAGGTGAGGTGATAAACAGAGAGGAGAAGTTTGGAATAGTTGTGGGTTAGTCTGGAGAGAAATTCTACTAACTATTTTAATTGTATTGCTGCCCCGTCACCGGCTTGTCTTCAAAATGCCGTGCCCGGCTTTCAACAACTTACCGAACCCACTTTTCGCAATAGCCTGGTCGACCATCCGAATCTGATCATGACCTGACGGGCTGCTAATGCAAGGCTTCAACCCTGTGGTATCTTCGTATACCATCGGTATTATCAACTCAGTATTCCCTCCGGGCATTCTTGGCTTTCATCCTTTGGGAGCTTGTTCTTAAGCTGAAGAAAACCAGAACGAGATGGATGGTTATGAAGACTTTGGTGATGGTCGTTACCACCATTTGCCTTTCTGGAGAATCTGCTTCTCCCACCTGCGGAGGTATATTTGGTATCATCTGCTAGTGGTGGGTGAAGCTGTGAATGCCGTGAGTCTGGAATCGAACAAGAAGCCGACACGAGCCTTATCATTAAAGTAAATATTATAATAGATGGGTTTCATAAAGGCGAAATCAATTCTAGGCCCAAGTAAGTAAAAGCGATAAGGTTCAATTATTCAGTATTTCATGTCGTGGACGGTCTTTTATACCAATCTTAACCAGTTCTTTCTCAACTAGGCCTGAACTCCCCCAACGCACGTTCCAAAGTAATAATTCTTCCCATCCGAGGCCCCCAAATTAATTCCGGGGAATCCTCGTGTGCATTGAGAAGAGGAACAGGCGTCATTAAAGTTATTCCTTGTACTGAAGATCTCGCATATCCCACCACCCACTCTGAAAAACGCACAATTGGGTCTTGAGAAGCAGGAGTCGCAGCACGATGCTGGGCCATCAGGTCCGCGTGCATCTTTTGTACCTGACAGGACTACATCGCCGCTAGATAGTGACCTTGACCCAGAGTTTTTGAGACTCTCGACATCATCGCAAGGGCTGGCAGTCTCTGTAGCTACCTCCGACTCGGTCTTGGTTTGAGTAACAGTCTCAGTCTCGAACTCGGTCTCAGTAGCAGTCGATGTCTGAGCATCTGTGACGGTGGTCTGAGTACGGTCGGTCTGAGTGATGGAAGTAGTAATAGTCTTGGTAGTCTCAGGAGCAGACAGGGTTGGACCAGCGGCATAGCGAACAACGATGATAGTTCGCGTGATAGTCTGTCGGGGTCCGCCAATCTTGTATGCTGTTCGGGTAACAGCAGGCTTATTCTTAGTAGTGGTAGCAGTCTTGGTAGTAGCGGGCTTAGTGCTAGTGAGGAAGCAAGCTGTAACGCAAGCGTAAGCATGAGTCTGTGTGCGGTGAGAGATTGACGTACAGCATGAGGTAGGCAATGGTTTCTTGGCGTTGGACCTGCCGAACTGAGACGCTCGTTTCTTCACAGTGCAAGTAGGCTGCTGATCGAATGGAACGGTAGTAGTGGAGGTCGAGGTGCTGTGATAGTGTTAATTGAGTCTGGTGAAGGGCATGTATATATGCCTACATGGTAATAGTCTCTGTGTCGGTGACGGTATCCGTCTCTGTATCAGTAATCGTGTTGAACTCAGTGATAGTAGAACTATCAGTCAACGTGATTGTGTCGATCTTGGTGGACGTAGCGGTGAGGGTGATGGTTGGCTGCGTGGTACTAAATCATCCATTGATTAGCTCGGTCCAAATCGAATTACATTTCTTGAAAACGTTTGACGAATGAGAGCTACGTACGGCTTGCCAGTCTTAGTAATGATCTTAAACACCTTCTTAGTCGCACGTGGTGGCGCAAGAGTCTTGGTAGTAACGCTAGTAACGCAATTGGTACGAGTCGAGGTAACGGTTTTTGCTGGAGGTTGACATGTTGCAACGTTAATGTAGCTTTTGCCAAATAGTTGACGACATTGGTTTGCGTCGCGGTTTGATGTGTATTTGCAGTACGAAGGGGTAGAACCCTTGCATGTCGGGGGTGCTGTGGCCGAGGCGGTGGAGGTGAATAGCACGAGAACGTTCTGGAACTTCATCTTTGTCAGGGAGTTGATATGACCTGTATTTTGGAATCTGTTGGTTGGGACTATTCACCGGATCCGAGGAGGCTTTGGTCTTTCTTTATATAGTGATATTTGAAATGAGGGCCTACCTCTTCAGACTAGCGAGGTTCAGATCTCGTTGTCTTTTTCTTCTTCCCTTTGAAACTATTTGGACGCTATCAATTTGCTCCTGGTAGTTTGCTTACATGGTTCAAGGTCAATGCCTGCATACCGCGTGGAGGATTGTCCCGTCGCGGTTAGCGCGGTGGCGGCTGGTCCGGTTCCTTAGGCGTCTAACGGTTTTGTGTGGCGTTGTTACAGCTAACTGTTAGTAGCATAACAGAGTCTGGGTCGATCGATATATCCATCGTCAAGGATCACGCTCAAAGTGGAACCACCAGCCGTTTTGTTTTCCATTTCGAGAACCTACTTTCATCCATGTTACACACTATTGATACTAGCTTCAAGCAATCCTTCCATCTCGGCCGGATGACCGCAGCTCCGGGGTATTTTAAAGGTCCAGACAAGCAAACGCTGCATCTAAGCGAGACCCGCGGAGCTTAAGCCGACCTGATACCCTAGTCTCTCTACTCTATCTGCTGGTCGCTGACTGGTCTCGATACGTATACCCTATATTTGTTAATAACAGCAGTCCATGCATGCTGTTAGCCCTGCATTCGAGACGCAGCTTTAGTTTTCAGCTCGCAGCGTTTTATCAACGAGTGACTAAGCTAGAAGCTGCGAAGTCTAGATAACTATTTTTTGTTTTAAATAAATAAACATATAAAAAGTTTATATCTTAGCTAATAATATTATTTAATATGAAATTTACTAGATTTTTAGTTTGTATAATAAACCCTAGAAGTATGTCTCTTTTAATAATATATATTATAGCTTATAAGTAAGAATAAGTCCTTACAATGTAAACACTTGTTCTAAGAGACTAAGAGGGCAGATAGTATTCCTATATTATATATCGCGCCAGGCAGCTGGCTTACTATGTGTCAAGGGTAACTTAATACAAAGGAGGCTTTAAGTCTCGATCGGAGAGAAATATGTTCCAGGTAGAGGCCTCTTCACTTGGAGCATGTATAGGTCTGCGAGTATAGACATTTTAATCGCCAGCTTTTCACGGCCCGTGATGAAGGTGTTGTCCAGACCTATTGACAATCTACTAGACCGTTAGGGTGGAGATGATCCTTGTTAAAATTGCGTTAAAGCATAGCATTAACTCAATTAAGGGGAGGTTTACGACGATTCCAGTAAAGCATGCAAAGCGCCAATGCATAGTGAAAGTGAGTTTATTATCTCGTCACTCATTCATGCTGGCACGTACTAACAGGCATGTAATTCATCAATTAATCTAAATCTAAGATTGGATTCAGATTAGTTACTGAATCGAGCCTCGGATTTAATGATTAATTAGCTAACCCCTGACTACCAGGAATATACCTATGTTTATTCAGAAGTGACGACATTAGGCTCTGTCCTCACCACACATCGTTCCTACTTCTCCCGCAAATGGCCCATAGCCAAATATCTCCGGAACGATACATGGCATGTCAAGAATTCCGTTTTTGATCCAGTACTTCAAGCATCCCATGTATTCCATCATCCTCACAGACAGCTCGCTTCTATCCCAAGATATAGTACGTCGGTATCCGCTGAATACCTGTTCAGCTTCTGCCGACATGGCTGGTATTGAGAAAATATTGATTGCAAGGCGATAAAGAGACGGATACGAGGTTTGCTGCGTCGGCTCGAGCCACCAGGAGAGAGCAGAGGAGGTACCAATTGGCAATGTCGGGCCCTCGGTGAACCGGCTGAATTCGTCGTGGTAGGATAACTTTGGGTAGATTCGTTTCTTGTATGCCTCGTAGGTGGTAAGATCCTCCTCGACTTCAGGTTTCCGCTGCGGTTTGGAGTCATCCCATAGCCTGCGCGCTGCCTCGATCGCCGGGCCAACGTATTGGGGCTGGCCTTTTCATGCCTCCCACAAATACGCTTCACGGAGGCTGGAGCGGAGCAAAGTCGTAGCGGCATAGACTGGCTAATTATCCGTATGCGTATAATAATTATTAGACCTATACCAGTACTTTTTAACTATGTTATATTTATAAACTTTTTTTATATCATATAATTATTAAATAATAATTTACTTTTTCAAATTTCATAATTATTATAATTATAGTACTTAATTGTATTAAAGTTAAATGCTATTCTACCAGTGATATAGTCTTAGCTCAGAGATGTTATAAATCTTTGCAGCGCATTTAACACTTTATTTTAGGCTATTTTAGAAGGCTTTAAGCGCAAGAAGGGTGTAGCTTTTATATCTGGGTCTGGCATATTTAGTAGTGGAGAAATTAATTATTACTATAATCTCCACTAACTTTCGGAGGGAATGTCTATACAATTAATGGAGTTGTTAAGCCACTTCCTTGTGAATCATAGAAACCCCATGCCTACCTTTTCTACTACGAGGTGTACGTCTGATCTCAAAAAGGTTGTGTTGGCCGCTAAATGCCAAGATATTTGTTTTCTCCACTTCATTCTTTGTTGAAGATAGCCCTTGGTAATTGCCCCATCCGGCTTCCGTCGGATACCGAAGCTAGATAATTTGCATAAGTTTGTCAGCCGCTTTATAATCTGTGGACCAAACTTGTCGTTCTGCCACATGTTACTCCAAAAACCCACCCCGAATAGCTCGGCTAGACGGGCATTCGGCTGTGACTGTTACTAATACTACCAGAGACCCATTCTATTTCTTGTCTCGTGCCTCTGCATGATAGCTTTTAAGACCGACAACCAAGTCTCAAGGGCAGAGCATCTTTGTCAAACCACCGCTTTCTCGTCATTGATCTCACAATACAACATGGCCCAAGTTGTGAAAAATGTGGCTCTTCTAGGAGCAAATATATATGCAGCGTTACCCCGTCCAAACATTGAAGCTGACATGTAATAGCGCGGTGCCCAACCCTGTCATGGCGACAGAGAAGGTCATGATTGACGCAGCCATTGAAGCCTCGGTGAAACGCATCATTCCATCGGAATATAGCACCAACCTTGAGTCGCCCTTGTCGCGACAATTGCCAATTGTCGCGGAGAAGGCCAAGATCCGACAATATCTGACCAGTGTCATCACATCTGCCGACTCACCTACAACATGGACCTCGATCAACAATGGTCCTTTCTTCGAGATGTGCCTTCGATTTGGAGTATTGGGTCCTAACCTTGGGCAGAAGAAGGCCAAATTCCACAACGGAGGCCACAACATGATTGGGCCATCAAGGTTGCCAGATATCGGTCTTGCTGTGGCCAAGATCCTTGACCTTGCTCACTTTGCGGAAACTGCCAATCAGCCTGTGTATATCTACTCCGCTGCAGTCAGTGAACGGCTCCTTACTGCCTTGGCGGCAAAAGTTACAGGTATCGACTTCGGATCTGTGGAAGATGGCGGGATCGCCAACATCGACGTCGACGAGCTCATTCGGGACACCGACGAGAAGCTAAAGAAGGGAGACATTTCTGGGATGTTCAACTATTACTTCCAGATGATGTATGGAGAAGGTTATGGTGGAGCTGATTTCATGAAGCTGTCATGGAATGAGCGTTTGGGACTAAAGACAATGACTGAGAAGGATCTTGAGGAGGCGCTTAAGGAGGTTGCAGTAGAGCTTGGGGTACTCTGATTGACTACTAAGCTTTCTGAATATGTTGAAGAAGCATAATGTCGCAACACGGCCGCCAAAACAACTGGCTTTAGTCATATAGGTGCATTTTAGTAACTGCGAAAGGGTTTACCTTATACGAGAGGGAACTCAAGATAAACAAACAATTCATTCACTACTGCTGCTCTTATTAATAATCTAACCTTCTGCTATTTTAAGTATCCTCTGTGATATATAATTCATTATTTGCTTATTCTATAAGGCTTTTAGTAGTTTTACCTTATTAATTATATATAATAGAGAATAACTCAATAGTATTTAGAAAGGTCCTAGCAATAATATAACTTTAAGTAAGTAATAGTAAAAGAGTTTAAATTATTAACAGCCCTGTTTTATAGAGGGAATATCAATGACAAAGCATCGCCGCTTTAAAGATAATAGCTCAGGCTCCCCTTAGGCGGGTTTTATTACTACACTTTATGCTACCTAGGCCTGGTTACCGGTATACTTCCCAATGCAATGAACTATGGACTTCTTGTCCCAACATTCGAAACGATACGCGCCAAGCTTATAGCTTTCCCCAGAATTCAGCATTGTCGTCCCAGGAGAATCTCCAGCTTCTTTGACCACGACTAAGACGTAACCTTCAGGATACATAAAGTCTGCATCGCAAGTAAAAGAAGTACTGCGATCGCCGGGGCGAACTTCCACATATCGTACATGCCCCGAAGCATCATCGTATCGAATTTTGATGTTTTTATGGGAATTATTAATTATAGACCCAGGAAAGGCACAGCGTTCCATCTTCGACTCAGCCCAAGGATCGATGGCCAAGCTAGCGACTGTACCTGCTAGCAGAAGTGACGCGGCGTAGCTCAACATTGTGGCAGCGTAGCGACAGTGAGTTTGAAGTAATGTACCTATAGTTATTAGTTTTAAGGCTGTAGTAAAGAATCTAGGCTTCTTACGGGGTGAGTAAAGTAATAGCCACGAATGAGATAAACAGATAATAATCTGGTCTGTGAAATATGGTTTAAAAGCTTTCTTAAATGAAGAAGATGTGGAATGTGAATGACTTGATGAACAATTTGTCAAACCTCCACACACTATATATAGTTATAAACTGGGCAGATGGTTTGCCCTTATACATGTTAGCGCTATACGAGATGGCCGAGATGGCGGAAAAGGCACTGCCACTTATCTTGCCATGTGCCCGTTACCACTCGATATCATGGAATGCCAACAAGGTCTTATCAGTCCACCGGCGGCGCAGCCATTTATCGCAAAGGCAGCTAATGTTCACCGAGCACCAATCGAGTAAGGATCAAACTTTAAAAGGCGGTGTTCTTAGACGATCGTCTTCTTTAAAAGTGCTGGCGAGGACTAAACGCTATCTCGTAGTGGGGACTACTAATCCTGACCTATCTAAAGCAATAGGATTGAAGACGTTAGTTTCAATGTGTCGAAATAAATCATAGTGACTGGTTAAGTCGAGCAACTTACCAGGATAGGCCAAACACTGGTCTACTCTGGCTAAAGTCTTCCTTGGAGCCGTAAACCGCTCACTAGGAATGTGACGAAGTAAAGATAGGTGACTTGTGTTAATGGTAGTTCTAAGGTACATGTGTCTGGGAGGAGCACAGCTCATTACGTAGTTTCTCCATCCCAGCCACCAGCAGATCGGACTACCTTAGTCACACTGTCCCAACAGATGTGCAAGCAATGGCCGAATCGTCAAGAAGCGGTGGTCCTGGAAGGTCAGAGCGGCGAAGGAAAAGACACGGCGAAGTATGCCACAAGGCTGGGCATAGCACAAGGACCTGCCAGCCAGTGGTTGAGACATCTTGGGAAGAGAGTGATGAGTAGTTCTAGTTCGTAAATCAGTTCATTGTTTAGTTATGACGTCCTTGATTCTGAAGATTTGGATTTATAAGCGGCTCGTTTCTTGCAAGTATGACCGGACTTTCTAACAGAAGCTAATCTTCCAAGGCTAGAACAAGAATTCATCAGCTGGTAACAAACCCTGTACAGGCGACAGGGCTAGTCAGATTCTGTGATCTATCTTTCAGTCATCGTTCGGATATCATTTGTGTACGTACAGTCCCAGTGTCCAAGTTGCTGGAGTAAAAGATGTACGGATATACGTCCTAACATGTAGTGATTCAGAATGATGTGTTAGGCTGGATAATCCAGCTCGTAATGATCACAAAAATAAAATGACACGACGCATAGTTTCTAGTATAGCTTCTAGGTAGTGAATTTGGTCTCAAAGTAAAATGATAAGGATCCTGATCAGTCCCCACTTACAACGTAACTTGCTCAAAACGGCCATTCGAACGAAGTAGAAATCTTGATAGAGAAAGAGGTTCCTGCAGACAGGGATTTGACACGACCCAGCACAAATTCGAGATGTCTGAAAGCAGCAGCAGGGGCATTCTGAGGTACCATGTGCCCGGCCGTCGTGACAGTGGAGTGTGTGAGGCCACGTTCCGTGTGAATTTTCCCCTGCACATTACCGCCGGCCCAGTTAGGAACATTCTTGTCCCCGTTGGTGAATTTAGGAAGTAGCAGGTCTCTGCTAGGAGGATCTTGAAATCCTTGCTTTCCGTTCCACCTAGTCATCTGAATATTAAGTGCAGTGACGTTAGGCTGGATGATCATGTCTGCAAGACCAGAACCAACCAAGACATTATTAGTCCGTTGTACCAAGGTTTGAAATCGTTTCTCATGCTGGGCACCGTCGTAATTATCACTTCCCGAGCCTGCGAAGACAGGCCCCTGACAAGCCTTCCACTCAGGATGACTCTGCGGGGCATGAATAGCTTTGCGAACATCAGGTTTATTAAACCATACAGTTGCGTTGGGCGGAGTATATGCAATTGAAGGATACCCGAGTACGTCCCAAAGCACAGGACAGGTATTGGAGATGAGGTAAGGGTTAAAACACGGGTTGATGACACCAGCAACCTGATCGAAGTGGCCGACTATATCGCAGCCCTCGATCTGCACCTTTGGCCAAGGTCTTGCTGGTGGCGGATACGCGAGGTGTTTCTCCAAGTACCGATCCAGCCCGCATTTCTTATTATCTTGTTCGAGGACTTTCTTGGTCTCGTCGGGGATGGCAAACAAACTTTCCCAATAACGGTGAAAGGCGGGGAAGGCTGCATGGTCGAATCCGAGGTCGTTGGAGAAAGGCATCACTGGATCATACATCAATGCGCCCTTGACGTTGAAGTATTTTTCGTCCTTCTTCTTTAACATAGCAGCCCCAACGTAAGGCACATGTATTCCAGCGTAGCTTTCTCCAGATATAAAAACACGCTTGTTGTGAAGACCGAATTTGTCAACAAGGTTCTTCCAGAATGCAAGGAACTGCTCAGCTGCTTCATCGTTATTTGTGATGGTGATCTTGCCCGTGCTGAAGCCAGTGCCAATAGGATATTCGACCCTGAATACGTCAGTCATGGGATAGTGAAGAAATATGTTACCTGCCTTACCAGACAACGTTCGCCAGCTTGTGCCAAGACCAAGCATTTGGGACTGGTGAATAAGTACCATACTTCCAAGCAATTGGGCCGTTCTCCTGCAAGAAACCTGAAACGTCAGTTTTTTGTACTCTTGATAATAGTTAACAACGTACCCCCTAGAGAAGAGCATCCCGGGCCCCCGTTCAGCCAGATCACAACATCGTCCTTTCCGGCGGGATTCACGGTCGGCGAAAACCAGAAAAACATCTTGCCATCACTTCCCTTACTATACGGCTCTTGCTGGAGAGGCATCAGCCCCGAATATTGTTCTCCAATCTCAAAAGAGACATCTGGAATTTCGCCGTTCACAAGGTAACCTGTCCAAAGTCAGATCGGATCTTCGCACGATAACTTCATGATAGAACTTACGAGCCGTGCTCTTTTTGTAGTATTGGTAGGTCGAAGATAATCCTCTACCCTCGTTGTGGTCAGCATGTAGAGCTGACGCTCCAGGAAGCCATGGGGTAAAGCTCATCGACGCGAATAACAGATACACGAGCCATGTTGGCTGACTGTGGAACAACATGACTCTAATCCGTCGAAAACAAAATGAAGGGTTATATCACTCAATTGCCCAAATCGGGATGGTGGTTAGAGAAATCCAGCTGAAGACAGCGATTTGCCCTTGGGTATTTGTAGAAGGCCCTGTGAACCACATTTTAGTACTAGTCCTCATCTCCTAATCTATGTGAACCTTCACATAAAAGAAAACGCCACGGCTGACGTGCCCAGAGTGTACAACAATACGTGTGTCTGACTTCCGGATTTGGACTTCGTATTTTCGTCTCATTTCTAATAATCTGATAGAGATAACCTACCAAGGCAGAGATAAGGAGTAAGACGAAGGAAAAACCTATCTTCATAGTTCTAGCTATAGCCCACCCAAATTTTCTCTTCTCAGTCAAACCGTTATCTCCCGTCACAGAATGGTGTGATGATGGCGGAACTCATTCAATCCGATCTGTCCAAGAAGAGATATTGAGATAAGCTAGGTGTTATGTATTGCCCCTGGGTGAGCTCGTATTAACATCCTAAAATCTCCTTTGTCCCCACATAACTTGGTCTTGCACGTTCGTATACGAGTTACAGTGGCTGCAGGCTATTGGCGCGGCTATTTGTGATCTTCCATAGACATCAAACTTTATTTCTTAGGTGAATTGTAACAGGTGCACCCATCGCTAGATATCAGACTGGCCGAGAAACTTCAGAGATCATCAAGGTACTTATACTAGTTAATCTCAATTCTGATAATGCTGTTGCTTACACCTTCCTATCTTTGACATTCCATCGTAAGCGATCAGGCTACAGAATCCTCCTCCTCCCCGACAGGAGAAGGGGGCAGATTGGCAAGAAAATGGTATAGCATTGTCCGCAATACAGATCATTCGTACCACAGTGTGATGGCATCTACAGCAGGACCGTGTGGTACGACCGTCGTGTCCAAGTGAGCTCTATCAAATGTCTCGAGTATATAACCCAAGCAAGTCCTTTGAGCTCTGACGATGCAGTAAATCAAGCTTCAAAGTCAGAAAAGCCATACACTTTTGGTCATCATATTCTATTTACACATTATGATGTTTTTTGATAAAGTCCTCATTATCGCTCTCGCTGCTCCTAACCTCGCTCGCGCGGGATTTGCAGGTGCGTTCAGCAGTGGACCAACCGCCTCTCGCAACTTCATACGTGAAGCCAATTCAACTTTGGTGGTCCCAGAAGCCCCAAGCCCTCAAGTCGGCCTACTTTCACTCTGGGTCGGTATGGGAACAAGCAACGGTGACCTCATCCAAGCCTTGACTGAGAGCTATGAGGGCACCCAGTTCGTATCTCCTTCACACATAATTCGTGCTCGCAACACCTAACACAGATCAACCAGGGGCTTACAGTGCGGCTTGCTCCATGGAAACTGGTGCTCTTGGACCAGTACCTTGAATGGCACGGGTATGTATTGTTGTCTGGTAACTGGCGCCTATGCTAATACTTTTCCCAGGCCAGGTCGGTGGTCGTCAGGTTCTGACCAAAGCTGGCGATCATGTGACAATGAGTTGTAGGTACTCACAATCCTTCACCGTCCGAATAATTACTGAGATGCTTGGCCAGACCGACTCAACGATCGAACTGACCAATACGATCAGTTCGTGTTGATCAATGGAAAGGTTGTGTCGACTTTTGCTACATGTAAGTTTCAGTATTTAAGAAAATGTCATGAGAGCCACGTTACTGATGTACATCCAGCTTCGGGCAGAGCAGGTGGATGGGGAACTGCTGTCGAATGCAACGACAGCCCACCCGCGACGCCATGCGGTATCGTGCCAGAGCATGGTGAGACTTTCCAAAGCAGAATAGATTGATGATACTGACTAGAAAATAGATTGGATCAATACTGTCCTGGTGCTTGAAAATGCACAGCCAAGCTTTAAGGACACCTTTGGCAATGGAAACTCAACTGGTACGCTTACTAGTACCGATGGTGGGAAAACCTGGGTTGCCGACAAGATCACTATTAAAGAGTCCAATTTCTCTACCAGTGCGTGATGCACGAAATCGTGGGGCCATCCGGCAAAAGGGTCTGGATATTTGACCCGATTACGTCAGGAAGCTCGTTCTTACTCGACTGATAGCTCTAACAAACTCTGGCCAGTCTCTTGAATCTGAAAGATGAAGCAGTCGATCCTATGTGGGTCATTTCCTGTATTTCAGTGGATAAGGTATGTAAGGCATCAATATATATCTTCCTCTTCTGGCCTCACACATTGAGAACGCCGCGGCTCCTTGATAATTAGTAGAGATCCCATGTTGGACACTTGTCAGATGTGACGTGCACAGACGACACTCATAGGATAAGCAAGCGATTACGGCAAGAATGGTAACTTTCAGAATAACAACCAATAAAAAAGACGCACTAGATCGTTGAATCGGATTGGAACCGTTACAATTATATTCTCCAGAAGTCGATTGTGATAACAATCCGGCATCTCCTTGATTTTACCGGGTCTTGCCTTATATTTATTCATTCGACGATTTCTTTCTTTCCTACCCATAACTCATGACAATGGTCTCTCTACGACTCGCCACCACTTGAGTATCACCTGAATCTGGCTGCTTTTCCTTCTTCATCCATTCAGACTCCGCACCTTCTCTATAATCCGGCTTTTTTTACTCTTGTGTGCAGTCTCGGTGTCCTAAATGCTTGTCGGGCATGTTCCTTTATTTTTGATCAGGTAACTTCATGAAAAACTGCTTTAGATTCCTTTCTATGAGATACAATAACTTCGGGGATATCTCTGGGATACCCCTTTGACACTTTCTGGTTCGCCTCCTGAGGTATTCGGATTGAGACCTGGCCTCGAGCGGGGCTAGTACGCTCCACGGCAGGTACGGATTCACATTAGGGAGGTAAGTAGACATGTTGGATTCTATAAACTCAACTGCAAAATTTGAAATTATTGTTGTCAAGGTACATCGAATAGTCAGCCTAACTAAAATGCTATCCTTCTCTTGGCCGGCAGAGCGAGGGAATGAACATCCCATGGCTCGATCTGATTGATAGACTACAAGCTACTCACTCATGTAGGTGTCGTTATCAAGACCCTTGACCAAGGTCTTGCCTTTCACGGATACGAGGCTGAGCTAGTTCGAGTGAATAGGGAGAGCTAGTAATAGAACCTTATCTTTCTGCGATGGCTTGACGAAACGAAAGAGGGCATACCAATGACAACCTAACTTTATCTCCGACACGACAGCCTAGAAGCCTGTGCAGAAAGAGAACAGATGGCGTGGGTCATACCCATGGAGTCTCATAACTATTCAGTGTCATGCTCCTCGTGTATTCCACCACCTAAGAACGTGGGGGAGTCGGGTTGAGGCGCATGAGCATAAGGGTGCCGCCGCCGGCGCAAGGCTGGCTTATCTCAAGCCTTAGGAGCAACCTAGCGAATCAGAATGCTGTGGCATCAGTGCCGTTATCCTCCCTACACAATAGCAACCGCACCAACCTCTTTTTGCTCACGCCATTGATATAACGCCAGAAAGACGACGAGGAAACTAAATTAAGAGGGGGATTAAGGCGGACAAGAACGCTGGAGAATAGAAAAGCTAAATTAGCAACGGTACAGCTAGCTAGGGTAAAGATAGGCAGCATCATTCGGATTGGATGATGTTCTCAAGCCGATCACCATCATGCCATGAAGACCGACCGCGTATCTACACCAGGAGAGTCTTTGGCAAACCTGCCAAAAGCAGCGTGGTAGTTATGAATCCAACGAATAGCCTATGGATGAATTTCCCGAATAAATTGGTATCTATTCGCCGGACAATTGTTCCATGCTTCCTCTTGCTTCCATCCCCTTTAACTACGCTGCCTCAACTTCATTCCGTAAAGCTTGCTAACTCGGAGGCAACAGACTTTTGCCCATCTTCTTTCTCAGTTCGCTTCCTTACCTGCAGTCCGCCAGCTCGATCTGTGGAAATTTGGATGTTTTTCACCCGTTCCCGGTCCGCGCTCACCAAAAACAACCATGTACTCTCCTTCGCATGCTCGCCACTGTGTGAGCGGGAGTTGTTTTTTGCTCGGTCAGAGCTTCAAGCAGCGCATGGGTTCTTACTTGGTTAAACTCATCGTGTTGGCCATAGCATTGGTCTTAGGCACGGCTTGTGTACCCGGTGCCGTCACAGCAACATCTTACCATGGCAACCAACGACTCAAGGTTGATCTATCGGCAGCCGAAGGTCTTCTTGACGGGACTGCAAGTGGCCGAATCGTGCTGATGTTCGCTCCCAAAGGCGTCGATCCGTTGAAGAACATTGATGTGTCAAGTACACCCAACCTCTTTTTCGGAATGAACGTATTTGACACTAAGAAACCCACGTTCACGCTGTCTGGTGGAACGGAGAATGACACGCTTTCAGGCATCTACGGCTGGCCAGTGAAGTACCTAGATGAGATTCCTCTCGGTAGCTATCGCGTCCAAGCTTTCTTCAACAAATACGAAAAGGCAACCCGCAGTGACGGTTCTACTGTACACATTCGCTTTCCCTGTGGTGACGGCGCTCCTCCCGTGAACGGGTACGGAAGTCTCACAACTTCGGCGATCGACGTCCGAGTCCGCGGTGGCCCGCAGTCCGTCAGACAAGTTTTCGACAATGTCACGGATACTATGCCTTTCGCTGGCAAAGAGATTGGCCAATGCGCACAGGGAAACTATCCTGACACCAAGACGTTTAAACATGTCAAAATTCGCAGCAAAAAGCTCAGCAAATTCTGGGGGCGGGACATGTACGTGGGAGCCAATGTGGTGCTCCCCCATAGATATGACGCTCACGATGAGTCTCGCCGTTACCCTGTCTTGTACTCGCAGAGCCATTGGCCAGCCGATGGGGGTGCGTTCGGATACCCTGACGCGGACTTCAAAGAAGCTTGGGATAAAGGTATCATTCCCGCCAGCAACAGCAGGCCGAGTCGCCCAACACCAAAGATGCTGTTGGTAACGTTTCGACATGAATCCCCATACTACGATGATTCTTATGCGGTCAATAGTGCCAACCTGGGTCCATGGGGAGATGCCATAAACGATGAACTGATTCCATATATTGACAAGACTTTCAACACGATTCCGGAGCCGTATGCACGTATTCAAGAAGGCGGCTCGACCGGTGGCTGGATTTCCGTTGCAAGTGTTGTCTTCAGGCCGGATCTGTTTGGTGCATGTTTTGCGTCATACCCTGACTCGCTGGATTTTCACAAGCATCAAGACATTCCTCTATACACTGGAAAGAACGCATACCAACGTCCCGACGGCAGCGAGATTGGGTCGATACGCGAGTTTAACAATGGCAAAGAGATGATTGTCGCAACCGTCGGGCAGGAGAATCATTGGGAGCTAGTGTTTGGCACTTCTTCTCGGTCATCTCTGCAGTGGGATGTCTGGAATGCAGTATTTGGTGCTCAAGGTCTCAATGGCTACCCTCTCGAGCCGTGGGATAAGGTCACGGGGGAAATCTATCCCGAGGCTGTTGAGCACTGGAAGTCCATGGACCTGGCGCAGTATATCCTCAGTAATTGGGACGGTCAACGCAAGCTTGGAAAGACGTTGAAGGGGCGACTGTTTATTTATGTTGGCTCATGGGATAATTATTATCTGAACGAAGGGGTCCAAGAGTTCCAGAAGCGTATCACGGCCAAGGGCGGATCTGGTTGGGCCAACGTCACCATTTTGCCGCAGAAGATGCACGGTGGATACTACCAAGACCGCGAGATCTGGGACTATCTGGAGCTTGTTTATGGTTGGATTCAGAATCATGCCCCTGATGGACCAGAACCACTGTCACGTGGCGCTACTGCTCCCACTATACGCGGAAATGATTTCCACGAGGTACTTGAGCGTGGTGGACGCAAAGCCGCGCTCGCGAGACAAGCGCCGCCTCTGATCAAAGGAGGTAAGTTTGTCAAGGCTGGTACGGCTATCAGAGCCTCTGTTGGCTATTGGGATCCGGGTATGGCACTGGAAGCGCAGTGGGTGGTGAATGGAAAAGCGACTGGTCGACCATTCGCGGTTATGCGAGATCAAACGCTTCATCGTTCTACAAAGCGGACAGGCAAGAGACGCACTCTACAGCTCCTGGTGACAGGCCGTAAGCGCGGGTATACCGTAGATAAGCGGCATAGTAATATTATTATAGTGGCATATTAAGTACTCTTAGGCTTTATTCTTATAGACTTCTAACTTTTAAGATTAACAGAAGTTAACATAATTAATGTTAAGAATCTATTATTATACTTTTTAATTGAAATTTCACAATTATATTAGTTAGCACACAATTAAGGCTTTGTGATGCGAAAAAGCTGCGTTACTCTCCAAGGTAGCATCTTTTCTACTGGCCGTGATTCAGTGTCTTGAGATGGATGCTCAGATTCAAAGCTCTTGTAAGCTCACTCCATATTAATAAGCAAACCGAAAGTCCAACCTTTTGTTACCCTCATCCCTCGTTGTATCGAGATAATGTTTTTTTTGATCGTCGTTCATCGCATCCCAGACCTTGCCCCGGCTCTTGTTCCGCCAAATGTAATACGCTCTGGTCAACATATACAACATGATGTTAAGCGCAATAATAGCCAGCAGGTTCTTGTTGCCATCTCGATACCTTGGAGCATCATCCTTGCGGTAGACATTTGATGCAATGATACCACCAGATTGAACAGTCATGTTGTAGACGGCTGCTGAGACTGTTCTGAGACGAACGGTATTGGAGTTGCGCGAGTTCCAACTAACTTGAATGGGGTGGGCTAGAATAGTCAGTTAGCGATATAAACAGGACTGCTGGAAGAATCAGACGCACCTGTAGGAGAACCAAGTAGTAACGTGAGTACCGCAAACGACACCCACCGATTCACAGTACTCATGTCAACCACATATAAATAAATCACGAAAGGCAACTTCCAAACCTGCACAGCTGCAGCGAGAAAGGACCGCTCGTTCCATTTCTCAGAAAGATATGTAAGCAACAGCAGACCACCTATAGACAAGAGGGTACTAGGAATGGTGAGTAAATTAGTGACGATCACACTGAACCCCAGATTGCGAAGGGTCAATGTGAAGTATTGAGCGGGTGGCGTAGCTGGGATCAAGAAAGTTAGACCAATGGCATAAATAGGCCACAAATCATAGTCCCGAAGTGATGCCCACAGGAGCTTCGGCGTGATGGGCTGGCGGTTGTGCATATCGCCCTTGCTAGGGTCGTCGCGAATCACTCGATTGACCATAACGCGCTCCTCTCTATGCACTTATTAGCCACAGTTCACGACTTGTGTTTCTTGAAGGCAACATACCGTTCGGTAAACCAACCGTCCTTTCCACGGAGGATACCCGAGGTTTGAGTCGGCCCGGCAGGCATAAGAAACCAAGCAAATATACCGACGACAAGAGTCAGTATACCCTAAATTGTTTCAATATGTAAGTCCAGCTTAACCATAAATGGGTAAGTGAGCACCAACCTCAAACAGGAACAGCCACCTCCAGCCTTCATACCCATGCCACCCTCGCAGCTGGAGAAAGCCTGCACCAAGAAAGCCACTGATGATGTCTGCGATATTGTAGGCAGTCCAGAAGAAGGCTAGTCGAACAGTGAGCTCGCTCGAAGTGTAGAAGTAACTGAGGTACAGGATAGTCTATGAAGGACTGGTCAGTCAACGTTACTAAGTGCGGGCTCGAGACCCTACATCTGGAATGAAGCCGCCTTGAAACAGGGCCAAGAGGGCACGACAAGCGAGAAAAGAGGCTCTTCCATTCAGCCAAAACTGGCCCTATTTGTTGCGTTAGCTCGGTTTGCAGAGGACAGCAAGTAACATGGCATACAGCAGACACTAGACTCCAAAGACACAACTGCATTGGAATCCATCGATCAGGTCCGAGAAACTTGCTGACGAGTTGAGATGGAAGTTCGGCACATAGGAAGGTTAACTTGAAGACGGTGTTACCAAGATTGTAGTCTGATGGAGTCAGTAGGTATGCTAGAATGGCTTGATAGGTACTGACCATTGGTATCCATCTTCAGGTCGGGAAGAAAGTTATCAGACACGGCTTGTGAGAGATTGGAACGATCCAACTCGAGGGCCATAAACATGACACAAGCAAATATCATAATCCTCAGGTCGATCTTGCGGATAACCTTGCGTTCCTCATTGACCGTCCATCTCTCAGAAGGATCAAATCGATGGATATTCTCCCAATCAGAGCGCGGCTCGTAACGTTTCGCCATCTCTGGATCGTCAAACACAGACCGACGGGTTGCAATCGCGTCGCCATCTTGTTTTTGCCTTCTCTGCCACCAGCTTCGAGGTTCGTCTGGTGGAGCTAGAGGAAGGTCGGAGCCGACGTTGACGACGCTCGCAGAGGCTGGGGACTTTTCATTGTCGGAATCGGTGGGCTCAAGATGATGATGAACATAATATTCGTTATCTGGCTGGATGCCAGTAGGTTGAGCCATTGTGTTCCTGACTAGGGCAGTTGGCTTTATGTTTTCCAGAACTTTTTTGACTATGTTACGTTGACGATTTGCGAGCCTTTTGAATACGAAGATCCCAGATGGCATTCCTTCCTACTTCGAAAAGTTGGCCGATGGCGACATCCATGGTATCAAAGTCGACAAGCCTTTGTCTAGGGATGGATTTCGATGGATCATGGCGTGACGATTCCTTGCAATAACGAGATGCAAGATCTCGTTCCAGGGTGTTGGGCCAACAGCCAATGCATCATTTTCGGAGCCTCGCACCTTATAATACCGTACTTCTGCTCAGAATAAATACCACAACAAACTCAAGAACTGATAGTTGTTAGCAATTTACAAGTCTAATCGTGACAGATGGGATTCTCATGACCGGGAATTTTCCAATGGTTACAGCCAGACGTCGTAAAGAAGCACGCCATATCCAGCTGGAGTGAGAATAGAGTTACGCCGCGGAGATATAAGAAACACGCTATCTGGATGGTCTCGACTCCTAGCACGAATTTGCCTAGTATATTCGGGATACAATAGCGGGGGGCGAGATCCGAGGTGGGTGGCCGACCAAGCCGACGACATGCCGAGATACACAGCTTTCAAACTAACATGACATCTCAGAGTGGGTAAGGGATCTGGGAAATGGCAGTATATGTCCTGATATAGAAAGAAATCAAGGCGTGATTTTGTGTCATTGTCTTGGCGTTGCAATCCCGGATCGCCGAGTGGTCCCTGGACGGATGATGCAATCCACTGCGGTCCTGTCGTTTTACCAGGGGGCATCAGAGCTGAGGGAGACTCTTCGGTTATTGAACTGCAAATCGTCATTTTATGGCCAATTAATGTTAATCATTTTTTACCTCTTCCCTGTCGAAAGCTTGTTTTCGAGAGTTACTACCACAAGAGAGATAACATTAAACATTGATCTGATCATGAGAAACTTAGCTACAAGATAGTATCCGCCTTTTAGTACATTATTAAGCCCTATCCGAATAAATACACCACATAGTCTTCGAAAGGGATACCTTTGTCATGGCACTCCCATACCTTAAGCAAGTGCTCCGAAATGTTAGCAAACGTCCTAATCTTACAATGACGCTCCAGTTCCTGCAATCGACCAAAGATATTATCACGATGTTCCTGTTTCGTAAACTCCGGACCGAGAAGGGCTATTGGCCAGAGCAGAGCTGTCTCGTATTGTGAGCCAGACGGCATGAGACGTAACAATTCAATGGCCCATGCTGAGAGATTTCCCATGCCCAGTTCAGATTTATTCAATTGCCGCTGTCTTCTGTAGCTGATAGCTGCTGCTCTGTAAAGTTCAGTAATTAAATGCTCTTGACTCCATTCGCCTGCGGATGAGAAGGTCTCAAGTGATTGAAAGGACGGATTATAGAGAAAGCTCGGATCCGACAGAGGAAGCATTTCATTATGTTGACTCTTGCCTGGTACCTGTAGCGCCAGGCTTGGCAACCAACTAAGCGTCCCGTCCCAGGCAGTGATGTCGGCATCGGTGACCGACATATCATTAGCGCTTATGCGCGCTATAATCGTGGGAAAATAAAACCGATGTATCAAATCTTCTTGCGGCTGATCTCGGGGTCTGTCTAGATAGAAACTTGACAACGTCGAAGTCCTCAGCGAGGTTGACCGAACAAGGTCATTGTAGAGAAAGGAGTTAGAAAGAAAGACCATAGCATCGTCTCGATAGCTTGCTTGGGAATTACGCGCAATCTTGTCCAAAATTTCGACGAAGAGCTGAGATGGAAAGAGCTGAGCGAAAAGCTGTAGATGGATCGTACCATTTTCTCGACCTTCTCCGTGAAGTTTCTCGTATAGCATCAGCAGCACAGACGTTGCTAGTAACGGTATGATAGCGTCATCGCCGATGATCTCCATCGTTCGTGGAGTAATAACCGGGATAATGCTGTTCCCTCCTTGGATTAAAGCCTCTTGACGGGTTTGTGGGTTTTCTATGATTTCCTTAACAAGGTCGCTGCATCCTCGGATTGCCTTGGATCTGTATCGTAACATGGCAACGTCCATGGTGAATTTGCCATCTTCCCAACTTTGGACGCAACTGAGGGCGAGCATGGCGTCCAAGACAGGCCGGCTTTGCATAGCCAGTGGGATCAGCACTTTTAAGAAAGGGCTGGAAGCATCTTTACAGGTTGGGTATGTTGTTGAAAAGAATCGAGTGTATCGGCTGAGGAGTTGCCAGTCTAAGGAATCAAGATGAAATGACCAGTCAGATAGACTGGGAAATAGCCGGCTGTCCTCAGTTGCGAGGCGACAGTTTAATGGCTCCTTGGGTACATCGACTGTTTGAGACGGAAATAAAGACGGATGAGAAAGGGTGATGGCATCCGAGTGAGAGCTGGGAGCGGCTGATGATGGCTTTCGTCTGGCAGCACGCAACCTCAACTCCTTTGACTTCGGCCCTCTTTTCTTCATGCCATCTCTCCGTGTATCATCCTCCCACACAAGCTGGGTACCTCTATCACAGACCAGACCCAGTCTTTTACAGTTATCGCATATCGTAGATGCATTGTCGCATTTCTTTCGTCTAGGTAATGTGAGCAGCAGGCAGATCTAAGGTATCAAAACCAGCGCACCTTTTTCTACACGTCCAACAACCGTCTCTTGTTCTCTGTCTTGGCGAGCGGGGATTCATATTTCTCCTCTGGAGATCAATTCGCAGAGGAATAGCAGATCGCCTTGATATCGGGAAAGCGGGGAACCAATGTTGAGTAGCGCGGGAAAAGATTAGGTCATGCGAGAATAGGCGGCATTTATGCATTTAGTGCAGAGTTACTGTAGCGGGGTCTTGGTACGCACCGTACGAACTCGAAGGGTTATTTCGCAGATATTCACAAGTACCAGCTATCAAAATAACACGTATAGAATTAAACCACTTCGACAGACTTAAGCTACTCGAGAGATCAGGATAGCTAAGATAGAAAGCCTTAAATATAAATCACAGTGACGACATTACCAATCTAGTACCAGCTGCTAGCTATACTAGCTACCACCCCTGGGCCTTATCTCCAGGCAATCCCATCTCATGAGTAGTATCCTGAAGATACTTGATCATATCGCCACACCACTTATTAATCTCCTCCGGACTCACAGTCTCAAGTTTGCAAAGACCAGGCTTCCCCTCTGGATCCGACTCAGCGACATTCTTCGCATACCTCTCCTGCAACTCAGCTAACGCAGTGCGGGCACGTTGAGCCATCACTTCCAAGCGGTACGTTGTCCACTGGTAGTATAATTCTGACAAGTGGGATTTATTCCTGACGTTGGCATTGGTTGTATCATCGACGAGAAGGGGGTTCTTAGGTCGGAATGATGTAACGACGGTGACGCGCTCGGGCATGTTTGTCACTGGGGCGGCTGTGTGGGTGATGTATCGGCCCTGGAGAAGGACGGCACAGCCCTGTGATTTATTAGTCTCAAAGCCTTAAATGAACCATTAGTACGAATTGGCTTACCATCTGGGGTGCTTTCACTTTGAGAGTGGTGCCGTCTCCTTTCATAAGCTCCGTCTCTCCACCAGTCATATGCCTAGCATCAGAAAGCATCACAACGCAAACCCAAGGATGCGAGTCTTTATGCCACTCAATGATAGGTTTAGACTGGTCAGTAACAGCTTTCTTCTGAGGCTTTTCAGCATTGAATCTCTTGATAGCCTCTTCAGTAGCCTCGGGAGGATCCACGGGTGTATTGCGGACAGCATCGAGACCGCCCGGTCCAAGCTGAACGTTCGTATGACTGATCTCGTAGTCCATAGCAGGAACGAGTTCTACTCCAGCAATGTCGCTCACGATCTTGAGAACTTCAGGGGAATGCCAAAGATCATGGATGAAGGATGAGTATCGCGGTGCCATACCTCGAAGCTGGACGGATCCAGGTCGAGTGTGATGGAGGCAATTGTCCAAGACATCCTTGCTGAAGAGGTCTTGACGATATCGAAGGATGGCCTCTTGAGTGAGCAACGGAAAGGGTTCTGTGGTTGCAATGGTAGACAGAGCTGTTGGCTCCAGGGCAAGATCCTTCATGGTAAGGACCTTGGATGGAGGAGAGTATGCCAAGTGCTTTGCAGGGTTGAATGGAACACTCGAGTTTGGGGGATTAGTGTCATTCTTGATAGTTTTGAAGGTGTCCACGACAGGGACAGTATCGACAGAGATTGAAGGTGCCATGATGACAGTTTTTGAGTATTCAGGCAAAGAGATGAAAAGAAGGGGAGGCAATTGTGTAAGCTGTAGAAGCTACGAGTTAGCAATGTTGAAGTTGTTCAAAACCTCTGCATCTCGGCAGGTATATGCATATATATACAATCAGACAGGAACTGCTGACTATTACGCTCCGAGATACCATCCGAGAAGATTCCAACGATCGTGATTATCCCATACCTCTTGAACTGCCTTGCAATTCGAAAAAAGTGCGGGGAGACGAATGTACCCCGAGATATCAGCGAACACTATGCCATGGCAAGAGTATTCAAAGCGCCGCCAGTATCTGATCTGCTATCAAACCTTGCCAACGAAAGACCAATCCTGCGCTTTACCCCAAACGGAGTATTGTAAGCGCCAGAAGATGGGGTTCGGATTTTGGGTTGTGGGGACGGTGACATCGTAACCTCGCAGAAGTCAGCTTGTGACATATCCGCATTATTCCAAGTTTGGAGTATTCGAAGCGGCTCAAACTTAGTCCGAGTATTGGCTCGGCCGCTATACTGTTAATGGAGTATTCGAAGCGCCGAGGTGAGAAAGGATGTCAGTCAGTTGGCCTGTCACTTGGCATCGTGCTCATCACCAGTCCCGCGTCTCTTTTCCCAACTAGGAAATGCTTGTCGGTAGTCTCCACTCGGGATTCAGGGCCTTCCTCTTATCGCCTGGGGTCGGGGACTTCTCCGCCTTTACCCCATAGTCTTCAAGAGCACTATCTAGATAGTAAAGTTTGACCTATCAAGCTATGATCATTGCTAAGTGCAAGATAGAATGTGCATATAATGCCCAGGGTTTCACATGAAAATAGTCATGACCAGCAGTCCAAGTCTCAGCCATATCCTCCTTCCTTAGGCTTACATCCTCTCTCTCATTCAATCCAAGCACATCATCAAGATGGCACCCTCGTATGATGACAAAAATCTCGAAAATGCAGGTGTCGACGCCATGCTACCTGCCGAAAAGATATGCACCAACCTCTCCAATTCCAAAGGAGAAGTTGAGGTTTTCAACGATAACGGGATTGACATGCGTGGTCTCTCTTCCGGAGCAAGCGAAGTCTATCAACGGAAAGTAGCCATCATGAACCAAGCCATTGTCGACATCGGAATGGGAAGCTTTCAGTGGAAGATATTCGCCATGACAGGCTTTGGATGGTTTGTGGATAACGTGAGTGAAGTCCGTCTTCATGTTCTTTTTACAAATCAACTAATTGGGACCACTATAGTTCTGGATGCAAGCCATCACCATCATCAGTCCTCCCGTCCGAGACGAATTCGCAGTCAAGCGCATCGCTTTTCTCACACTCGCGAAATATGCCGGCCTCGTCGTTGGTTCCTCAGTCTGGCCCATGACAGCCGACATTATCGGTCGTCGACTAGCTTTCAATATCACCCTTCTCATATCCTCCGTCGCCGGACTCATCGGCGCCGGGAGTCCAAACTTTGTGGCTCTGGCTATCTTCACGGCTTTTATCGGCGTTGGTACAGGTGGTAATCAGCCTGTCGACAGCGCTATCTTTCTCGAGTATATACCTGCCACGCATCAGTACCTTCTTACTATGCAGTCTGCGTTCTGGTCGGTAGGTCAAGCGGCAGCTGCTTTGATTGCGTGGCCGCTCATTGCGAACTATTCTTGCGATCCAGACTCCGAGGCTGGCTGTCGGTTCGATAATAACCTAGGCTGGCGCTACACATTCTGGGCTTTCGGTGGTCTCACCATGGTCATGTTCCTTCTACGACTTACTTTTCGGGTATATGAAACACCGAAGTTCCTTCTCAGCAAAGGCCGTGATCAACAGGCTGTTGATGTCATCCACAAGATTGCTGCTAGAGATGGCAAAACATCATGGCTTACTCTTTCGCACTTCGAAAGTATCGATGCTGAGTTGGCTGCTACAACCCGCGCAGAGACTACTGTGCCGAGGGATAACCACAAGACTATCATCAAGAACAGTCTCGACAAAATGACACCTAGCAAGATCCGCGTTCTGTTCTCCACACCCCGAACAGCCATCTCTACCACCCTCATGATCTTCCTCTGGTGCTCGATAGGTATGGCCTACCCGCTTTACAACTCCTTTATTCCTATATACCTCGAGAACAAGGGTGTTGCTTCAGGCTCATCCACCAACGATGTATACCGCAACTATGCTATCCAGGCAGTCTGCGGTATTCCAGCCTCGTTACTTGGTGGTTTTACAGTCGACCTAAAGCGTATCGGTCGGAAAGGTACAGGAACTTTCGCATGCCTATCGACTGGCGTATTTTTGTTCCTGTTCACTCGAGCTAACACCCAAGCTGGTGTTCTTGGCTTCACGTGTGCCATCGCGTTCTTTCAGAATCTGGTATATGGGCTGCTCTACTCTTATACCCCGGAACTCTTCCCCGCTCCGGTTCGGGGCACGGCTAACGGCTTGGTGGCTGTGTTCAATCGTCTCAGTGGCTTGATTGCGCCTATCATTGCGGCATATGTTGGGATCGATAATGATTACCCTGTTTGGATCTCGGCGGGCTTGTTTATTTTGGCTGGGTTAGTCTTTTTGGTCTTGCCATATGAGACCCGCGGCCGTGCTGCGGCATGAACTCAACGGGGAGGTCTCTACTTGTAGTTTTATTTCCTCTTTCAATTGCTGTAAATGTTTGTCTTATCAATAGCCACCTGACTTCGAATCGCTAAAGTTACGGTGGTCTTGTCATGTGATAGAAGCCTGCGTCAGTCCATTTCATATATTCGTTATGCATATGTTGTGACGTAATTACTCGGGCTTATGTCCCTGCTTCTTAAATGAAGATCGAGCATGCGCCACTATAAAGACTAAAACGTATGTTATGATGAGAGTACTTGCTGGAATCTTCTTGATATTACTTCTGTGTGAAAACGGAAATATTTGACTGAACAAACGCCTAAAATAGATACAGCAATTCAGTGATCCTAACAAGCTCTGCCCGTGATAAACAAAGTTCCCCGTCTGCTAACACCTATCCTAGCCTTTCTTTACTCCTAGTACAAATATGACAACAAAAGAAATAAACAAATATCAGATAATCCACTCTAAGCCTCGCCCGTGAGGCATCCCGTATAGGTCACCATGCACATTCAGATCGTCTATAAACAATCGGTAGGTAGGTATTAGGTCCTCGCTGTGGATGAGAGTTCGAGCGTCTCAAATGCCATTGATCGACCATGCCACCACTTGACCTTGCTGGATGGAAATTCACTACCAGGGCCTTTCAAGACCATACCAGGGTGTACCAAGTTCAGCATGGCCACGGCGATGAGCATGGGGAGCGCGTCAAGGTAAAGCTGGAATCCCTCGTGTCGGAGCACCACGTTGGAGCTTGAGGCACCCCCACTGAACTCAACGAGACGAAAGCTGATTCGTATCTGGTAAATCAAGATTAGCTATTAGATACGACTGTCAGGTTAGGGCACATACTATGATGAGGAAGAGAACGGCGTAGATGACCCAGCAGAGCGGCATGATATAACCGTTCTGAACCGGCAACTTGCCTACACGGGCATACCGAGTCAAGTCGAAAAAGAAAAGACCATGAACAACAATAAACATGACAACAAAGCCAAGCTGGACGCCAATGCCAGCCATGTAAATTTTCGTTCCCAGCTTGGAGGTATTTGTATCATCGCTGGCGAGCAGGCCTCCGCCAGCAACCTGGATGATGAAGCATATGACATCGGCAGTAACGAAGCATTTGGCGAGCCACTGGGCAGAGATACCGATTATGCGACGCTGAGGATGGAGGAAGTAGACGAGACGGGCGACGATCATGTAGATAAATGCATTGATCCCTACATGCCAATGTTAGACGAGTTCATTACTCGGTGGGTAGACAACTCACAGATTGGTGCAAGTAGAAATAGAAGAGTCGAGACGGTGACGTAGATCGATTCCTGTTGATTCCTCGCACCCAAAGCGCGAAGGATGAAGCAGATGCACTCCCAAGATGCGCCCATGACAATGACCCAGCAGAATTTCTAGCTATATTAGTGTTGCGTTCCTTCGACATGTATAATTGCTCGCACCTGTTTGAGAGCGATTGCCTGACCCAGATGAGCCACGGTGGACAAGCCAAAGACGATGGCGAACGCCGCATTGTCTTCCCATTTAGGGTTGAATCCATAGTTGGCGTTGCAGGATTCGGGAGGGACGTAGCCGTATTTGCCAGGCACTGCGGTCGTGCACGTGGGAGCCGCTGATATAGTTGAAGACACAGCGGCGAGTGTAGTGGCAGTCGGTATCATGGTGGTCATGGTGGGCGTGGTGTTAGGGTTCGTTGGGGATATTCGAGGTTGATGGATTGTTGATTGATAGAGAGACTAAAAACGATAGAGTCCTGCAGCTTGCCATGTCTTTATACAACTGGATGATGGCAGTGTTTTGGCTGCCTCGCCATGAGTCGTAAGCCATTTTGCGATCTACCCCTGATCTAGACCGTTGGCACAGCTAAACGTCGCTTTGAAGAAAGAAAAGCGAGAAATTGTTGCGCGTCTGATTCAGATGAAGGAAATGCCGAATAAAAAAGGTTCTAGTCTACGCTTTGGGCTGTTGACTGGTGCGTTGACCACTGCGATCTACGCCCTGTGATTGGCTCGTTCGTCGCTTTCGTCGTTTTCCCAAGGATGCGACGCGGTCGGAAACGAGACGCATTGACCGAGGTGAATCCGAGCTTGTGGCTTAGCTTTGTTTTGATTTCTAGAAATAATAGACTAGCTCTGGTGAAATTTAACACGAGGAATATGCTTAATATGGTTTTTTTTTTTTTTTGCCCTCTTGAAGAGAGGCTAGGTTTTCTTTTATCTACATAAAACTCCAGTCCTAATTAGCCACAGCCTTTTATTAAAGGCAGATGCTATTTAGTCCAGGATGGGTATCTGATAGTCAACTCACTAATTTGTTATCATATTATGATAATGGATAAGTCTAGTGTTAGCTCATATAGCAAGATCTTTTGCCTGACCTATCGGCCATATCATGTACCTCTGATATCCATCAGGTAACTCTCTTCCAATATTCAAGATCCAGGACTGAGTGATCTTCTTTGAAAACGCGTATCGTCTGCTCGTATTGCTAAGAACACATTCCTCTAGCATATGGTTTAACATCATGAAGTGTGCAAGAAGGATTCGGGCTCCATAGTTGAAAGGGTCCGTGAAGCTGGCGTACTCTTCATCGGTCATTTTGTTGGTGAGAGCGTAGCAAGGTACCAGTTCCAAGAGTGCTGTTACCTTTAGTAAAGGTCGATAGTGTGGAGAAAAGAACTAACCGTCTCGTGGTGATGTTTTGCTCAGTACAGCCAGGTCCTGTAACTTTGAAAGATACTGCAGCTCAGCATTGCCTCGAAGCAACGGTTGAAGTACTCGGAGAGATGCAAGGAAACCTTCAATCGCAGCCTCATCTTCAGCTGTGCACTGCTTCTTGACAAGCTGTTCCATGCTTTCAACGAATGACTGGCGGGTAAATCGACTGAACAGAGACGCTCGAGAGTCAGTTACCAGAGTCGTTGAGATGATCATCCATCCACGCATCATGGCTACAAATTCCATCAAACCGTCTGGCATATAAGATGACTGGAAGGTGAGGCTGATGATGGCAGCATAGCGCGCATCTGCATCGGCTGCAGTACGGCAGGGCTGCGATAGTGCACCATTCAAACCCTTGATAGCTGAAATTCTGAGACCAAGAGCCTGTACGGAGTAGTCTGCCTTATTGAACACGGTGAGGTGCTGAGCAGCAAGAGCCAAGAGACTTGAGGCTAGGAATTCATACTACAAGCAAAGCACATGTTAGACGCGGCCTCTGAGATTTTATCCAGTAGCTCATCAATGTTGACGAAGGGACATACCTCGTGTGACAGCGCAGCCACATCTTGCCATACAGATGAAGCCCCATACGGATGCGGAGGATACGCCTCAACGAGGAAATGCTGGAAGAATCGAAGATGATCAAGGCAGACTTTCACCACAGGCGCAGAAGGAATCTTCCGAGGAGTGGGAACGAGAGGGGCTGGATAAACACATTGCAAAGACATGCGTCGGCAGCCGACACACTCGGGCCTGTGCTCAGAGCACTTGACATGGCGTCGCTTGCAATTGAAGCAGCCACGTCGAGTCTTTCGAAACCCTCTGCCTGGTATAGGTTTGCGACGTGGTGCCTTTTGGGGCGACCCTGTTGGTGTTGGCATGTCTTCTTTGGTGGGAGTGGGTGAGGGCACATCTGAAGGCTGCGGCGTACTACTTGCGGTGGAGGACATGTTGGTTTCATCTAGGGCGGGCAGCCAGAATGTCATGTCATTATTCGCCATTTGGAGATGTAGTAAAGGAGGTTTCGAGTCTTGACAAATTTGACTGGGTCACGACACCGTGGCTTGTGATGCACGGCCGCTTGGGCATTAGGGACGCTTGCGGGTCGGGTAAACCTTTGCACCGATCATGTCTACAGGTCATCCATCGAATGATTATTAGTGCGGCACTAACCCAATTTTAGCAATCAAGGCCCCTACTATTTTCCTTTTAATAGCTATTAAACATAAATAATTAAGCCAGAAGTATAGTTTTAATATGTCAAATGGCGTCTAATTACTTTTATAATTCTCTTTCTCTTATATAGCTAGATATCAAAGAGGAAATCTGCTAGACCCCTGCAAGTAAGTACTCCGCTATCACTCAAACTGGGGGTATACAATATTTATAATACCTCCACAACATACCATTGTATCGCCACGTGGTGAACAGGTGTCTCCCCTCCCAATATGGCATAATAGGCCATTAAGCGTCGCAACATCTCATAATGCAGGCTATAGACACAATACCCGTGATAATTCGTAACTGGAAAGGTGTCAACTGACCGATTCCAGGTGCTATCAAGGTAAAGCCAAAGGCAGTGGGTGCAATTTTCTAGAGTCAGGTTCAAAAGTATAACTACAGGGTAGCGGTTTCCTCTCCACAGATCAGCTTGACGTTCACTATCAGGGGGCTTCTTATCGATAGCTGAACATAGTAAGCCAGGCTGTGCTATTCAGGATGAATGAGACCTGCCGATTGGGCCACTTTACTATAACCCCACATATGGGATGCGGCGTCTCCTAACTGAGCTAGCATAGGTGAGCATATCAAGATGGCTACGTGAAAGTCTTCATGCCAAGCTTGCCTTATTTCCACCTTCCAAAACATCCACAATTAGGTTTTTACAACCAATGAACAATGCGCTGCCCCTGACAGCTGCTGTCAATCAAGCCTGTTTCAGCCTCAGTGGCGTCGAAACTATTGATGATAATTTTCTTAAGCCCCAGCGCTAAACCTGCAATCACGACCCTTTGGGTAAAGTAACAATCGATAGTCGCGATGACAAGCTGGAAAAAAGGACCAACGGATAAGCTGAAAGAATGATCAACACGAGATTAAAATTAAAGTTATGTTTAAGGAGAAAGATTAAGAATAGGTCTTCCCTCCCACTTTCCGGTGTCGTTTGCAGGCTATTGTGTTTATCCATTTTGCCCGTTCATTCATTCATTTTTAGAGATGGCTCGTCATCTTGTCCATTCGTTTATCTTGGCCGCGGCCCTGCGCCCCCTTGTCAATGCGGGGCCGTGTCGCCCATCCCAGAGCTCGACTCTGCTGACTACTAATACCGGGTCTGTGGAGAGCTCGACTCTGGAGACCCTTTCCACTGCCACGACGGTCTCCGAGTCCGAGTCACTGTACTCTTCCCTTTCTGTCACTGCGGATACCTCCGAGACATCTCAGACTCTTGAAACCACCGTGTCTGGCACGGACACTACTATTACCGAATCCGAGGAGACGACTCAGAGCTCGACTTTTGAGACCCTCTCCACAACCGTTTCTGCTTCTGAAACCTCTCAGACTATCGAGACCACGGAGACCGAGCTTTCAACTATTAGTGAATCAGACACCACTACCACAGGTTGTATTACAACCACCATCTATATTGACGATGAAACCACCACCTTCGACTTGACCACCATTCCCACCGATGCCACCACACTCACCGATGATATCACCATCACCGCTACCACGACTGAAGCCCCTGCCGAAACTTCAGATGGACCCTTCGAGTGTGTCGACAACATGAAGGACCCATCGCCCCGAGGCGCCGTCTGCGGAAAGAAAGGTTCTCCTAATGGGAACGCCGGCTTCAAGTATCTGGGTAATGGTCCCGCAGGATCGGTGTTGGACTGCTACACAGCCTGCATGCAAAAGTCAAACTGTAAATCATTCATCGTTACCGAGAATAGCTTCTGCGAGCTGTATCGTGGCACTGCGGACACAGATGGTTCAGAGACTGATTTCAAGTTGTATGAGACAAAGTGTTTCTGCGACACTGGTATTGAGCAAGCGCCTACCTGCGAGGACACCACTCCTATTCTCAACGCTGGCTGGGATACTGGCAGCTTTGAGCCTTGGGACTACTACTCTGTGGCTGATGGCAGAGATATCGTTGACTTTGATATCGTCAGAGGTGGCGAGGGTGGCTCAGCTTATCGATTCCAGACAGGGGATTTCAATTTCGACAAGTCCATGTGGTTGTATCAGGACATCACTGCCTGTCCAGGTATCACCTTCGACTGCAGCTTCAAATGGAAGTGGGACAAGTACTACGAAATCCCTCAAGACGAAGGATTCTCGTTAGTTCCCTATGTCCGCATCTACCAAGACAACCAAAGCCGCGCCCGAGTCAGCGACTACCCAACGAGCGAGAGTGATACCAAGAGGTGGATGGAAGCAAGCTTCTCTTTCACTGTTCCAGACAGTGGCGAGACCAGGATTTGGTACGTTGCCAGTAGTCCTCAGGGTAAATGGAAGAATACCACTCCTGATACTTGCACTGCGACTTTGGTTCGCAGACGTAACAATCTTGCTCTGGATTCGCTTTCTTGCCGCGCTCGCTAAGATGAGGGAATTTTGGAGCTGGAAGGAGGCTAGATGGAACTACCTTATAAGACACTAATTACTTCCGTTGCATCACACTTGGCTCAAGATTTTGGTGATGTAAGGCATGTGAGAAATCAACGCCATGACTTTAGAGGCGTGAGATTTGCATGACGCGTTCGGTGATACACTTTTTGTGATACATACCGCGATGCAAGCAAGCAAAACAAACATTACTGATTGGTAAAGACACACGAGTCTCATATAGTATTCTTCTCCAAAATGGCCAATGCATTTCAAAGTCTCCGAGACAAGTATTATAATAGGCTAGTTCAGGATCAACATGACATATCATGACCCAAAAACTTCTTTAGTCCACTGGCCGAGCTCATGAATACCCGCGATGATCCTGAATGTGACTGCTGAAGTTGTCGTCGTACCTAGTTCATGACTTGACCGTAGAATCCGTTTCTAAATCAGAGACCACTCTTTGGGCTTGCTTGTGCGAAAAATATCACATACCGTTTTGCCATTCTTTTATGTGGTCGCGATTGACCTCCATTCATGAACTCTCGGTGATGATATAGGTCCATTCCGGGTTCGGCGGGCCCCTAGCGCTCCATGAGCAATTGGGTAGTTGGGCTTGTCTACAATCAAGGCGTAGCCAACATTTGTTGGGAGGTATCAAATCTTTGTGCCGTTGAGGGCTGACCGACGCTTTTATGTTATTACAAATAAATCTTTATAACAGCTGCTGCAGTTAGAGGTCAAGTAGAAAGACTTACATGGCACACAGTTAGCAATCGTGCAGCGAGTAGTGGTGTATGCACAAAGTGGCTCCACCCTGTTTGATCGTACTGTTGAGAATCACATATAAGCGGCTTTGACGAGCTTATTCACACTCGCAAACAACCATCTAGGAAAAAGTTATCTCTAACGCCAGGGCATACCGATAGGTGGATGTAATTTACATGACTAGGCGACTTTCTAATGTTAGTCAACTTAGTAACCCTTCTCCTTTACTCTGAAGTCGGGAACCTCTAGGAGATGATCTGATAATAACAACAACTGTATATATCCAATATATCGTTAGAAGTATATCAGGCTAGGTATGCAATATGGCGCATAGTTCTATTGCAGGTTTCTCGAAGCATTGTACGTTGACTAGCCGTCCAACTAGCATCGGGACTTAGATATGCCGAAGGGCGATGTACCTATCAAGGTACAAGTCTTGTTTGTTCATGCACCAGCAAAGATAAGACGGCCGTGGCTGCTTTGTTTGGAAGGTAAATTCTACGAAGCTCTCATCTTGACCATGAATTTGAGCGATTTATCACACGCATAAACGGCTTTTAACATCAACCCGAGGTCAGTGGTCTATTCTATGCGGCCTAAGGATTCGTTATCTCAAGGTTGTTGTTGCGTGGTAGCTTCCACAAAAGGTCCCGTATAGCTGCCAATTTTAGAATTTTGGGCCTATGTGATTGATGGTGCATGACCGGATTAAAGTAGTGAACCCCGCCTGAGGTCGTAGTGCAGCAGCGGTTACGTCTTGGCATAAACTCAGCTCATGGCGGTTTTCGCTAGTATTTACGATGGAAGCATGTTGAGGGCATCATGAAATGAGATTTTGAATGTATCTCGACGAAGAGATCTCTTTAATATCTCAATTCATGATGATTTTACTGTGCCTGATGACTACCGAAGCTCTTTGTCAATCGATTCCTCTTGATCGTCTCAGTGGACGATAAAATTATCGACTTGCCTCATCGGGATATTAATCCTTGTCGCCAAGCACCATCGATGTCGATCACTTGTGCGGGAGTTTGATAAGGTAAATGCTTCAATCGAATGCCGATCAAAATGCGGAGCAGCGGAGCTACGGAGCTAAATACCAGAAAGGCAGGTATAGGTATCATAGTACCTTGAGGGTATCACCAAGTGATCTTATCACGGAGGAAGAACCAGACAGGCAGGTAGAGGTATTCTGGTTCGATCGTGTAGATGCTCGTCTTCACATATAAAATGGTTAGAAGTTATCATTCTATTGGCATTCCACATCCTTCAACAGTCTCTTCTCTGCTCTTCAACTCATCACTTCAAAATCCTCGGTCCTCTCACAATGGAGCTCAAGCTTGCTTTTCTCGCTGCCCTTGCGGTGCCAATGGTCTCAGCCCTGCCGCAGCCCATTCCCCAGGATGAAGTCAATATCGTCGGCGGAGAATCAGCCACTGTCTCCGAGTTCCCATTCATTGTCAGCATTACACGAAGCGGTTCCCCTTGGTGCGGAGGAACCCTGCTTAACGCCAACACTGTCTTGACTGCTGCTCACTGCTCTGTCAGTGTGAGCGCCAGCAGTGTTCAAGTTCGTGCAGGAAGCACAGTAAGTTCTTCTGGCTTACCAGGAACTTATGAAAGGACCTAACATATTGTACCAGTCACGCAACTCGGGCGGTGTTGTTTCTAGAGTTTCTTCCATCACGATTCATCCCAGCTTCAGTGGACTCTCTACTCTGAACAACGACGTTGCCATCTGGAAGCTGTCTACTCCGATTGCATCTAGCTCCACCATTTCCTATGCCTCATTGGCTGCCTCGGGCTCTGATCCTGCTGCTGGAGCTTCAGTGACTGTTGCAGGCTGGTAAGTAATTTGTTATACAATCTTTAATAACAATACTAACGGGAAACCAGGGGAGATACTGTCGAGGGAGGAAACAACGCTCCCGTTAACCTTAGAAAGGTCACCGTACCTGTTGTTGCCCGTGCAACCTGCCGATCTCAGTACACAGCACTGTACGGTTCTAATGCCATCACCACCAACATGTTCTGCGCTGGCCTGACCCAGGGCGGTAAGGATGCTTGCCAGGGAGACAGCGGTGGTCCCATCGTTGACTCTTCTCGTACTGTTGTTGGTGTCGTCTCTTGGGGTGAAGGATGTGCCCAGGCTGGGTACCCTGGTGTTTACGCCCGAGTTGGTAGCGTTCGCTCGTTTATTGACAGCAACGCTTAAGCTGTTTGCATGGAAGTTGCAAGCTTGGTGGTCTTGCCAGCTTCATTCTCTGAAAGGCTTGGGAGGCAGAGGAGTAGTGGAGTAGGTGTACTTGCAGTGAGGAAGTACGATCACATGCAATCAAGTGATATAAGAGATGTATGTAGGAATCGTGGAATGAAAAATCTTCAAATTAGCACAATACATTATTTCGGCTTGACATCGGCAGCAATGCTTCTTTTAACATTACATCGTAAACACTCTTTTCTGTAGCTATTGACCCTCACACCGGAAGATCTTGATCGACGTCTAAACAAGAATGTAAAAGAAGTGCAAACAGCCTTAGCCACCATGGTTCTATTGGATTCTAGGGTACCATCTGATATCATCTCATAACATTCATATATTGCTTGACGCACTAATCTCAAGTATACGAATGGTCGACACTCAGTCAGTGTTAAGGGTAATACAAGACTAAATCCCACAAGAATAATTCTTACGGGTAACTATAATAATGAGACCAAAGAATGTCTCAGCACTGCGGACTTTAAGTCTTGACATATTTACTATTCTTTCGCGATGTCTTCCACGACCACACCTTTCAGGTCCTTCAGCTTTGCAATAGCATCCGAAGTCAGAGGTCTAAAGCAAACCAAATCAGCACCAGAATCTGTTCAGGATCCGAGTATACTCACGGAGGAAAACACGTAGGAGGCATAGATCGAGTGCTCCTCCAGTGCTTAGCTCCGGTATCTTCTACTACGATACTGAAGGCAGAGTTAGTATGACCGTGGCTTGACAAGTGTGTGGCAGCACTTACTCGACAACCGTTTGATTAAATTGCTGGGCATCTTCTAGTTTCTCGAAAGTATAACTAACTGACTTTATAATTAATTTTGTTAGCACTATCTTTCACGTAATTCAACGAAATCATCTGGCTTTACCTTTCGGTCGGTCATGATGGAGAAAACTGATGGAGCAAGACAGAACGAGTCAAACGCAGCGACCGTAGTCAGCAATATATTCCAGATCAACGATAAATGCATCAGTCAGAATTTACAGTTGTAAAAACAAGATGGCGGGTGGGGTATTTAAGCTGCATTGATGCGTGTCATCGTCACCGGATCATCGACAAATGAGGAAGGTCCAAGATAGCAATAAAAATCCAGCGAATAGATAAAGGACCCCCAACTTGGTATGCCGGGCTTTGGACCGTGGGGAACAGCGAATGACTTACGAGTGCGTCCCGTGTGCTTACTGATTGATGTCCAACTCTGCCCTTAGCATTGGGGCATTGATATCCCCAGAGCTTTCAACGGGCCTAAGTTCGATTGAATCGGCGATCTGGCATCTAGTGAATTATTTAATACTGGCTATAGTTGTTGAAAAAAATTGCTATTAACGGTAAATTTATTATTTATCTTATTTCATTTCATCTTAATAACTAGATTTATAATAGCATACTTTTTCTTAATAACTTAAATAATTTTATTTCGACTTTATATATAAATCTTTATTATTAACCCTTATATATCCTTAAGGTAGCCCTGCCTAGGAGGGGCTGGCAGGATTTATTAAAGTGCTAATAGGTGGTAAGGTGCTAGATTGCTCGAGGCCTGTCTTAACCGCGTCACCTAGAGTAAGCCTGTTATAATTATACTAGTTAATACCTAAATTGTAGGAATCTTAAAGCGCCTTGGCACGATTTTGACGAGGGCCGGCAGTGCCTGTATTGACTCCAGGAACTGCCGCTATCACAGTCCGCTCCTTTGGTTCCGCCTAGCCCCCTCACACCATTCTGTGACCAAGAGGAGGGAGGCCGGTTTGCCCTCTTCTTGGGACCCCCATCACTGTCTTCTTTATCCTTCCCCTGCGGCACCTGCCTAAAGCATCACATGTACATTCGATAGTCAAAGAAAGGGAAGTAAATAGTGCATTGTTCTGTTATCCTACGAGTATTCGGTAATTTCTATTTCCTTCTTAACCAGTTTGAGTTCGCTGTCGTTTCGGGTTGTTTATGAAAGATCGGCTTTGGACTTGACGGGGTTCTCTACCATCAGATCCAAGAGACTACAAGCCACCTCCGCAGCTGCGAGAACCGTTATCTCTCCATTAGTATCGTACGCGGGGGCAACCTCGACAACATCGGCACCAACAATGGGTAGCCCATCGAGCGCCTCGATGATGGACAAAAGCTCCCTTGTTGACCAGCCTCCCGGCTCCGCGGTGCCAGTGCCTGTTGGAGCTATTAGATATTTTGGTCAAAAATATTGTCGAGGTGTGCTTGCCTGGAGCGAATGCAGGATCGAGCACGTCAATGTCCACGCTAATGTAGACCTTAGAGTCGCCGACCCGCTCTTTTATCCTGGAGACAAGGCCTTGAATGCCGAACTTGTCGAGGTCGCGAGCGGTGAGGATCTCAAAGCCGCAGCGGATGTCGTTGCGGAGGTCGCTTTTCCGGCGACTGATGGGGCCGCGAACACCGGCGTGGATGGATGAGTTGAGGATGAGGTGCTATGCATGTCAGAGAGGGGTTCATTCGGACGTTTGGCAAATCTCACTTCTTCATGAGCAATATGGAGGAATGTCCCGTGGTTCAGCGCCCTTCATTCAGTCAGTATTGTCTCAGCCAAGGAAGCAAATATACGCACGCATAGTCGGATATGTCACCGCCTGAGTAAGTTAGTAGACTTGAAATCGTAGTTAGCGGCATCGCAATCACTCACCCAGAACGGCAGGATCCCAGGTGTCTATTCCCCAAATCAGCATTCACACAAAAGTCTAAGTTCCTTAGACCATACCGATGTGACTGTCAAAGTGAATAACCGACACCGGCCCCCATTTCTCATAAGTGGAGCGCAACGCTGATAGCGTCGTCGTATGGTCTCCTCCCAGCGTCAGAATCCTCGGCGTTAACGACACAGATGTATTTGCCGCCTGACGGCCAGCCACGACCTTTATCCACGTTCCATCATCAGCACAATTCTCTCAGGACAATACTACACAGAACTTACCTTGTGAACTTTGTCGAGCCGGTCAAGGGCTACCTTGTTGTCGAGCCATGTCAAGTGGGCGTCGCCGCAGTCGACAATAGTTGCCCAGCTGGCGAACGGGTTGCGACCTGGTGCACGGTCAATTGACGTCTAGATAAGACAAGGGGAGAGTAGACTTGCCGGTGTAGATGCTCCATCCTAGTCCTTGGCGCTGACTTCCTGTTCTGATGCCGTTTGGGCCGAACCGAGCACCCGGTCGGCCAGTCGTGGTCTGAGGGGGAATGCCCATCATGTTAGTCTTGTAAAGATACATCATAAAGAGCAAAATCTCCTCACGGTATCGTGCGGTGCACCAATAATGGCAATATCATAGAGATTATCTTTGCTCTCGACGTTCGAGTAGCAATTCACATATCGGGTGTGGGCGAAAGTGCTTATGCCGTAGTAGTAGCCGCTGTCGACAAAGTCTGCATCGTCGTGGTGATTGAGGATCGCCTGGTCCTGGTTGGTATGCAGCTGGGCGGCCACTACGGCCTGCTGCAAGAGCAACACCCACGATATATTGGTGAGATGCATTGTAAATTGAATATGTTGTGCGAGCTCAAGGCGGTTGTAAATAAAGTTTGGGTGAGGTGATGTAGTGAAGATCGCGAGTAATAGTAGTGTTAAGGCGGCGGCTTGGTTTATATAAAGAATGCAGCGGTACTACGGTCACGGGATAAAAGTCCGGGATTGCCTGCAGCGGGGTTGAAGAAGTATAAGAGAATGGCCTTGGCTTACCATAATGGTTGTCGGCACAATTTCCCGACGGCTCTTTTTGCCGGTCTCTGTACTTCGAAGTCTGAGATCCTATAATCTAATAGACATTAAAATTCAACTTTCGTGGCTCTTAATCTTCGCTTAAACGATGGCGATCATTCAGATTAAGCACAGGCCAAAAGCCTACTAGGATCTCATACCCGTTCGGGGCGATATCCACGCCCAGCTCTATCGACAGGCTCGGCCCGGCTCCTTCGTCTCTTGGCCTGGATGGCGTTCTGTGTAGAAGTGAATACAAAAGTCAACTATTTCCTGAATCGCATCAGGCACAAGAAAAGGAAACGACTGTCTTTACGTGGTAAATCCGACAATGCCGAGGCTTTTTTATTAGCTAAGTTCGCGCCTCAGGGACCCTAGTTCCTCTTTTCGCCCCCCTAACACGCTATCGCGCCCTTCACGTTGTCAATACATCACGACAGGACGACAAGGCATGTGACAGGCTAAATTAGAAGAGCAAGGAGGCGGTTCGGAAATTTTAGATTAAGCTATCTACTCTTTCTCCAGTAGTTCGACCGGCTTGTGGTCCTCCATAGCCGGCACCAAACGTGATACAACAGCCCATACTCGCTCCTTCGTCTGCATAGTATAAGGGCAAAGAACCCAGGAATATCCTGCCATCAATGACTTTCGATACTCATTCATAACTTCAGGATCGTCTCTCGAGAGGTTTGGTCCGCCGAACTCGTGTAATTTCTCCAGGTAGTGGTCGAGCACATTCATCTCATGCTCCCTGCGATCTTCAACCGTGAGTGCCGACATCACAAAGTAAGCAATATCTGTGAAGCATGACCCGGCATGTATGATCTGCCAATCGACAAGCATGGGCGTATCCTTCTCTTCAGACCACGCCATATTGCCTAGATGTGCGTCTCCGTGCAGGATACATTGAAACCTTGGATTCCGGGTGGCGAACCATTTCTCTATGGCAGCTGTCATCTTTTGCCTGTCCTTCATATACTCTGGCACTGGCGGCCGATCTTCAGCCAGTACAATAGCATCCCACATTGCACAAAGTCCTAGTACTGAGGTCTCGTAGTGACTGTCCAACCAGGGAACGCTAGCAGCTTCGACTCCCCAGGTGGCAGCATGTAGGGCGGCGAACTGCTCAACGACCTTCTTGACGCGATGAACAGGCCATGTCTCAACAGGATCAGAGAACGTAAAGCCCGCAGCAGAAATGTCCTCCATAATTATGACAGCGTTATCTGCGCTTTTCTCAGCCCATAGTTTCCGTGGTACATTGAGATGAGGTACTCGAGGTGCCAGGTTGTTGTAGAAGTCGACTTCTCGAGTGTAGAGTGAGAGGATGAAAGGGAATTGAGATAGCATAGTAGGGTTGAAGCCACCCTTGACGCAGATACTGATGGGCTTACTATCGTCCTCTGGTGTGGCGGATATGAGTACCAAGGTGGCCGTGCCGGCGACGATCTTCTTCACTTCAATCGTGGCATTTTTGACGCCGATCTTGGGGGAGACCCATTGGGCGGTGATGTCTTGAGGAAGAATGGGGAGAACCTCAGCCGTCGCCATTGTTTGTTTCCACTGTCTTGGAACAGTTAGATTCTAGATAAAGTAGGCAAGGAAGTTGTGACGGAAGTGAGCGGGCTATTGAGGAAAGAGGTTTCTTATTATAACCCGGCCAAGATGAAGAGGCAAGGGTTGAGTTCTCACCTATCGCTCGTCTATCTCCCTTGTGCTCACAGCCCCCCCAATCTGGCTGGCTTTAGGGAGTCAGAAAGGGTGAGACTTCAGTTTCAAGTGACACAAAAAAGACAGACAGACTTGATGCTAGTTGAGCCCGCACTTTGATTAATTATTTCTAGTCCCTTGGTCAGACGACTCAGGTATCTTGACACCTCTCAGGTTGATTCGCAAGGACGATCAGCTCACAAGATGACCCTGACCTATTAATGTGGGCTGATGATCTCGGTTGTTCTGATCCTCCTGCCCGAAAAAGTTATGTTGCGACATCTCTCCACCTTTAATGTTTCCCTCTGTTGGTTCTTATTTGAAACTCAACCTTGATACCTCTCGCACTACAGTTACATGCCAATCCACCTTTCAGTCGAAAGACATGCCCTGGCACATCAGCTTTTTGATCTTCGCTGGTATTATTCACATAAGATCTCTGGCATTTTTGTTTTGAAGAGTCACTGCCCTTTTGCAATAGCAAAAACTGGCAGAACATATACTTATTTTCTATCTTTGACAATCAATAGTCTGTCGGGTTGGAAAACAGGGTAAAGCCTTAGAGGTGGAGGAAGCAATCCTTTGGCAACGGCCCGGTCGCGGATCTGCTCCCGAATCCAGGGCTTCCCCGGTCGTGTCCACCCATACCCAGCATGATTTGAGCGTTAGACCCCGGACCAACAGCATTATATCCATGACAGTTTTCTCTTTCCACCTTTCATCAGATCATAGCTAGACACTCTTATTGGCTGGTATACGTTTGCCCTGGATAAAACAAGGGTTGTCTTTCTTCAGAGTCTTCGATCAACCAACAGCCGAAAGAAGAACCGAGAGCAGGAGGCACAGTACATCATGACCTAAGTACCCTGCAGATATCTTTGTTCATGTGAACGAAAGTTGTCTCATTGCAATTCGTATACAAGATTGGGCATGCTTAACCTTAGGACGAACGTCCTTTGCACAATACCTCAGGACTCTCTAGTTAATGGCCATGGCAAACCTATGTTAGAATGCAGGTCTACGTATGTACTTTTGGCTACAAATATTAACATGACCTGCCTATTCAAGGGCATCCCACTGTAGATATTCCGTCGTCAACATGGCAAATTGTTATTCGTGTTACTTCCGATCATTTTTGACAAGTTCCTGGTGGCCCCGTATCAGAGCCACTTTGAAGCCCTCGTTAATCTTCAGAAACCCAATAGGATATATCCTCAACGTCCGCGGAATCCACCGTCACTCGAAATCCCTGTTGACTGTACTAGGAGGCGAAATGGGAGGGAACCCCAGGCATGTAGAGCCTCAAAAGGCCCCGGATACCAGGTTACCGTTTCATACTCCGCCCTGGACCAACAAACCTCGGACAACTGCACTGCTACGGTAGCAGTCGTAATCTTCTGTAAGTCTACAAGGTACCAGGACCCGACCTAGGTGCAGGTACCGTATCCGCAGAGAAGAGAGAAGAGAGTACTAACCAGAGCATTAATCGCCTGCGCCAGATCAATGCTTTCTTAATATATTTTCAGCCATGCGCTGGTCTAAATAAGTCGGGGCTGTATCACGCTGAGTCGCCAATTGCGGCTATTTTTAATTGTCCTTACCTTCCAGCAACTTAGGGTCGTCCTTCTCCGTAAGCACCGTTTCCTACCTAACCAAGGCTCCAACTAACCGACTCAGCATATAGACTATGGCCGTGCGCGACACACTCCCTCCCATGATGGCGGCCTTCATTGGCATCGACACCTTCGTTGTTCTCGCGCGTATTGGCGTACGCATCAAACTGACGACGCTCGGATACGACGATTACGTTATTATAATAGCACTTATAGGATTTATTCTTATGTGTTCATTCTGCTTTGTGTCTCTCTCGTACGGCTTCGGCACCAGCGAACCCTCTGTTGTCGCCAACATCGTCAACTACAATGTTATGGAGGCCTCGAGATACTTCACCATCGCGCAAATCACATACGTCGCCGGCTTTCCCATCGTTCGCATCAGCGTGGCACTGGTCCTGCACAGAATAGTCCATGGATGGCCTCGCACCCAGCGTCTGCTTGTGGCGTCCATGATTTTCGTTGGCGTCTACGCCCTGGGCTGCCTTCTAGTCGATGTGCTGCAATGCATCCCACTGCGGGCAGTATGGGGGGACGGCACTGGGAATTGTCTTTCTTCCGCACAACTAGCAGGCCTAGGCTTCGCTGTGTCGGCGTTGGATATTGCATCAGCGTTGTTTTATGCTGTGCTTCCTGTCTTCTTGCTCAAAGGCTTGCAGATGGGCATAAGGACCAAAGTAGCCATTATAATATTGCTGGGTCTCGGTGCCGGAACTGTTGCTGTCAGCATTGTGCGGCTCAAGAGCTTGATTCAAATCGTCGGTTCGAAAGACATAGCCGCTGCGTTGGACCTCCAACTCGAATCTTTCATCTAGTGCGTCTTTGTTCATTTATGTCCACCCCTTGCCCTTTCCGAATCATTCTCCAAGTTCCATTTTACTAACTGTAGACTACCTCAGCTCTGTGCTCGAGTTTGGCGTATCTATCTTAACCGCCTCCTTGGTGGCCTTCCGTCCCCTCATCAAGTACTTGCCATTCGGAAGCCATGGACGCAGTTCCGGCTACCAAGGACCTTCTTCGGGGCATAAAAGTCGTGATACAGGTATCAGTGGCTCGAACAATTTTGAATTAAGTTGTCGTAATTACGTTAATGTCCCGGACCCAGCCCGCCTGGACTCTGACGACGGGGATAGTCAGCGTAACATCTTGCGAGATGTAGATAATGTGAGGGAATGGAAGCGCTCCGATATGACTATAAAGTCTAAAGATACATAAATAGTAATAAGCTTCGAGATTTAACCTTGTCAAGTGTATCACCACCATTACGACTGTTCCCGGTGGTTCACCACAATCGAACCGGTTCCCTTCTCACCCTTCTCTCCCATTTCCTCAACATCTCCAGTCAGATCTTCGGGCTTGTACTTGCCAAACTTGCGAAGTGCGATGCCTTCGTTGAACATACGGTCAATCTGCTCAAGTGACTTTCCCTTACACTCGGGAACGCAAAAGACGACGAAAACAATAGCCAGTGCAAGGATGCCGGCGAAGACAAATCCAACCTTGGATCCAAGACCACCGTATTGATCGTAGAGCATATAAGGAATGCTGAAGCTGACGAGAAAGTTGGCCACGACGTTGACAATAGATGCAGTACGCTGCGATGCGTCTCGAAGGCGGAGAGCTGGGATCTCGGTAGTGATGACATAGTTGAGAGGTGCGAACGCAAAGGTGAATCCAGAACCAAAGAGTGTAAGCATGGCGACAATACCAGACTTGACACCAAAAGATGGATTGGAGATGGTTCCTAGGGCACCCATGGTAACGATTGCTGCGAACATCCATCCAGCGCTGGTCAACAATAGAGGGCTACACTAAGTCAGTAATGTATACAAGCAAAGTGTAGGGCGTAACTTACCGACGACCAGCTCGATCGACAAGATACAGACCAGCAAATGCCGAGCAAAGGTTAACGATAGCGTTGACAATAGTCATAGTAAACGGGTTGACAGTTCCAATGTCTCGAATAAAGATCGCGCCGTATGTCGAAGCAAAAGCTTGGCCAGTCGCTTGCTGGAAAAAGTTCATGGCGACAACGATACCAGTTCTCTTGAGATTCTTTCCCTGGAAGAGTTCCAAGTAGTTTCCCTGCTCTGGCTCATGTTCTAACGCATATTGGAGCGCGGCAAATTGCTCGTCGATCTCGGCCTCGGTCTGTTTTCCTTCTCGGAGTTTTCCGAGGGCTGCTCGTGCTTCTTCGGTTCGGTCTTTGGTGAGTAACCACCGTGGGGACTAATTGGTTAGCTGAGAAGTTTGACGTTGAAGGATGGTGGCGTACCTCTGGGATGAAGAAGATGGCGCACATGACGACGACGGGGATGATGAAGAAGAGGCCGAAGGGGATCCGGAACGATAGGTTTCCGGATAGAGTGCTTGTGCCTCTGCAGACGCATGCGACAATGAGGGTGCCAGACTGTTTACATGGTTAGATCGTGAGAATTGTGCAATTGACAGAGGAGATTACCATCAAGCTGAATTGGTACGAGCCAACAGCGAAACCACGAATCTCGCGTGGCATGATCTCGGACTGGTAAACGGGGACGACAGCAAGCTCCATACCAATGTAGATATCTGATCTCAGGTCAGCTAGATGAGTCAATCGAGTTGCGACAGAGCTTACAGTTGAGGATTCTGGTGGCCATGATCTGATGCTTGTTCACAGATGTCACAGCCATAATTGCAGGAACCAAAGCCCAAGCACTCATGCTAAACATACACCATCTTCGTCCCCAGCGCTCGCTGACAAGACTACCGATGATAACACCAACGCCAAAACCGATATAGTTCAAGCTGTTGAAAAGAGAGAGCCATGAAGGTGGGATACTGTACTTTCCAGCCTCGGCATCCCACTCCCCGAATTGAGCCTGGAATGCTTCCATGGCTTGGGTGTTGTTGTAGGCTGCATTGTCGAAGCCGTAGTTGAAGGTCGAGACAGCGATGACGGCGAAGGCGATGCCAAGATGGCGGTTGAAGTGTTGGAGGATTCTGTTGTTGGACAACATGATGTCGATGTGATGCGATATCGCAATGATCGGTGACAATGCGGCAGAGGAACTGCTTGCCTTTGTTATCTGCTGGATGATCTCAAGCTGAATGGGCAATTGAGGCCGGGTGATGCTTTAGATATACCTGGTCAGTTCAATCCACAGCATCTTCCCCCGCAAAGTTTTAATATCACGAGCCACACCGTCGTCAAGACAATTCTGTTCCAGACCTGGCTTGACAATGCAGAGACTGCTTAGCTTAGCTCCTCTCCTGATTTCCCCACGGGTGTAAGGTAAAGTTCCGGGGTAAGTGGAGTATCAAATCGCGTTAGTGTATCCCCAGCTCGGATGTCGGGGGGAAATTAGTACACGAGAGTAGGTTTTGGGGCAAATTTCTTCTCCTCTTTCTCCGCCCGACTTCCTTGTCCTTGACTCTCTTCCGAAAACATCGGATCGATGCGACAATGGCTGATCAGAGGAACGGATCTCGTACGCGCATCCGCAAGACGTCGGAAATATGCGCTCAGTGTCGGAATCGCAAGGTAGGCAATTCATTGCCGTGAACTACACTTTTTTGTTGATCATTTTAGGTGGGATGCGATGGAGACCCTCGAGGTTGTGGTAACTGTAAACGACTCAAATTCGCATGCTCCCTATCTACACCTTCGGAGGACAGCGAAAATCTCGAGATTTTAGAAAGGAGACGAGTATCGAGGGCTTGCATCCCTTGCAAGGCTCGTAAGTTAAAATGCTCTGGTAAAAGACCAACATGTTCCCGATGCTTGGATCGTGGCGCAACGTGTCACTACCCAGCATCCGCAAGGTCTGACACGAATGACTTGAGACAACCACCTCAAATCGAGGTGTCAAACTCACCTGGGCTTGCATCGCCAGCTCAAAGCTCGGAGCGCATTGGGACTACACCAACACGAGCTCGTGTGCAGCCTACTCAATCTTCCACGTCGATGCTGATGCCTCAACAATCGACATTGTAAGTTTCTATCACATCCACGATCTATTTGACAAGTCTGACCGTGACCAGGGACCTCGGAATAAATAAGCAAACTGTCAAACAGCACATCGACGCTTACTTCGATTTTGTACACCCAATACCATGCTACGGATTCCTCCATAGAGCAACCCTTCTTCAATCGTGGTCCAAGAACGAGCTCAACCCATGCGTTCTTTCAGCAATATGCGGTATCACATCCCGCTTCATACACCCAGGTAGCTCCGAACATCGCAACATAGCGCGAAAATGGATTCAGGGCGCAGAATCACATCTCCTTCAGCAACTCGCTCAGCCAAGAGCATCTGACATAGAAGCTTGGTTACTCATCACGCTCGACCATTATCTCTCTCAACGCGTTAGTAAAATGCTTGTATCCATGGCATTAACTTCACGACTTGCGTATATCCTTCGTCTCAATCATGAGGATCCCCGACAAAAGTTTCTTGTACAAGAGCGTCGGCGACGATTAATGTGGTCTATATATATCATGGACTCATTATACTCAAGTGGGAAGGCGGAGTTCACGGCATGTACTCCGGAAACTCTCCATATTCGATTACCTTGCGATGAAAAATCTTTTTCTATGGATTTGCCAGTCACCACGGAACCACTGCATCCGCCTTTGCACCCTGATTCAACGAATATTGGCCTTCTGGGCTACTGTATCCGTGTTTTAGATATTCGCAATCGCGTTCAAAGGTACCATCGTCCATACGCCTTAGGTGTACCAAGTTAACACTTATAGACTTACTCTTACAATCACCAACCACCGAAAACCTATCGAAGAATGCCTTCTAGCTGTAGAATCCATCGAAAATGAGTTGCGCCAATTCTCCGCATCTCTGCCAGCTCGCTACCACTTAGACCCAGCAGCATTTTCATTACGCGCATTCTCACCCTCTCGTACGCCATTTCTAATGCTGCATGCTTGGTGGCATCAAACACACTGCGATCTTTTTCGGTTCACTATACCCGGCTTCCGAGAGGGTCTTCCTACTGCCGAGATTCTACAGATGTCACCTGAGTTCGCGACATCTTGTCGCGAAAAGTGCCTCTTCCATGCTGTCTCCGTATCCAAGATCCTCGAGATCCCAAAGGCGGTAGGCGGGTCTGAGTTGATCAGTGATCCGTCCATCGCCATGTGTGCATTTCACTCTGCGAGGATCATCTCGAGACTAGGACAGTACCCCATGGGTGATATGCCCCAAATCGAACTGGTTTCTAGGCTGACTGCCTGTTCCGAGGCACTCGAAGAGCAAGCTGCGCTTCTACCCACGACAGCAATTTTGTTAAAGGGTATAAATGACTTGGTAAATGACGCCCAAAGAAATCGTGATGGGCCCTATGCTTGCCCATCGATCTGGGAAGAGGAAGAATCTGAGAGCAACAGATCGACAAGACCTCCTCAGATTAGTGGGGGCAATACAGAAGTAAGAGAGGTGTTTTCTAAGCACAGCGTCACGGACGTTGTTCAGAATCTACGCTTTCAACCAGGGGAGCAAGATGATACGTCTGAGGAACAGGCTTCCGATGTAGGATTTCCCAACTCGTCAGATGGTGTCACAACTGGTTTTACGGCGGCTGGCTCGGATTTTGTGCCGATTAATGTCACATCTCATCTATCCAGCACAATGGACCCGGAGGCCAATGATTTCGATCAGTATTTTGGAGAAGCAGAACCTCATGCCGATACTTTCTTTGCCATTGGACTCCATGGACAGTATGGCTCTGGGCAACCGGACGTATTTATGGACTCATTCTGGCCGCTCAATGATGGGGATTGGGCTATGCCGGATGTAGGTAACCTCTAAAGACCATCTCGCCACTCAATATGGACCTGTATCACCAGATAATAAATCATGTTGAAACATTGATATACACTACAATGCATATTCATCCTATGCTCCGTTCCAGTACATATCTGTGTCCACTATGAAGCTGGCTTCCAAGCTCCCACTTGAACTCACAACAGAAGCCGTGTATGTCCCCGCTTCGCACAGCCAGCTATGCGCCGTCTCATCCCACACCGCAGTACTGTATTTGTCCAAAGTCATGACCACCGCAGCTTCTTGATCAGACTCAAGAAGCACTTTCTGAAATCCAACAAGAGTTCGGACAGGTCGTAGAAACCTCGACTTCTTACCCGACTTGACAGCGTCAAAAGAGACATACAGCATAAGCACCTCAGCACCAGCCTTACGACCTGTATTCTTGACATCGACTAATACATCGCTCTCTGTCATCCTGATCTTAGACGTGGAGAAGGTGGTGTAGCTAAGTCCGTGACTAGAAAATGTTAGCGAATGAAAGCCCGTCCAGAAAATTAATGACTTACCAAAAAGGAAAAGCTACTGCAATCCCCCGAGCTTCGAACCAGCGATGACCAACAAATACATCCTCAGCATAATAGATCCTTCCATTATCGCTCCCAAAACTCAAGAAACTTGGTCCGTCTTGGAGTCTGGCCGGAAAGGTCATAGGAAGCTTCCCACTGGGATTGACCTTACCAAATACCACATCGGCAACGGCATTGCCAGCTTCATTCCCTCCATACCAGCTATGTAGAATAGTCTTAGCTTGATGGCGCCACGGCATCTCGATCGGATTTCCAGCTTGAGTTACCACAATGGCGTTGGGCTGGGCTTCCAGAACTGCTGATACAAGATCGTCGACGTAAGGCGGCAGAGACATCGACTCTCTGTCTTTGCCTTCCTTTTCCAAATCTGCATTTAGGCCGACGACAACGAAAGTGTGCTTGCACTTCTTTGCTGCAGCGACGGCACGTCTGATGCCTTCAGCCGGCTCGAGCTTGAGACACCCGCCCAGACGACAGGCTCCTCCGGGTATGGGTATGAATGAACCGCCACCGGTCCTTGATGTCGATGCGCTACCAGCTTCCACTCGTATCCGGTATGTCTGCCCTGCTTTCATCTCATATGTTCCGCGTACTTCTGTAGATCCATGTCCAAAGAATATTCCACCGTGACTCTGTGCTGTCTCGTTATCGATAACCAGTTGGTCATCAATGTAGAGTTTTGAGACGCCGTAACTGGCAAGACCGAACTCATACAGTCCATCAATCTCGGGTTTGTAGTTGGCTTTCATTGACATATAGAATGTTTCATCTTGATCTGGGTGATTGTAGTCCATGAGTTGATATGTCGTGTCTGGTATATTTTGTTGATCAAAGGACTTTCTGTGCTGAATACACTCCGGTTCGTTGAAGAAGGCGATGGAAACGCCTGGGCTTCCAGTTTCATCCGTGACATGATCACCGGTGAAGTATGGAAGTAGAACGTGTCCAAAGACGCCGGGCTCGAAGTGAACTCTTGCGTTTGCGGGCAACTGATCTTGTATTCCTTGGAATACAGAGCTTGTGTAGTAAGGTCGGAGATTTGCACTTCCTCCACCACATGCTGCAGGGAGTTTAGCATTTGGTCCGATTATGGCGACATCCTCACAGTCTTTAGCTTGAAGAGGTAGCAGATTGCTTGAGTTTTTGAGAAGAACAATACTCTCGGTGGCAAGCCGTCTGTTGAGGACTCGATCCTCTGGTGAATCGCGAGTTGTCTCTTTTGTTGATACTCGTGCTGCTGCTGTGTTGTTGACAAGTTCGAGGACTTTTCTAGCTCGTTCGTCTATTGTCCGTGTGCTGACCTTTCCGGAGACGACTGCCACTATAGCTTTGTCTGCACGATGTCTAGATGGACCAGGCATCTCAATGTCTACACCAGCATTGAGCGCGTCAGTACAACCATATGTACCGTACCTGCTATTGTTAGCCTTTTGTAGCAATAACTGCAGCGAGATACTTACCAATCACTCATCACCAAACCATCATATTGCCATTCTCCTCGTAAGATATCTTGCAGAAGCTTCTTGCTCTCAGAAACATGAACGCCATTGACTTTGTTATATGAAGACATAACAAGCTTCGGCTTAGCATCTCGTACCGCCATCTGAAAAGGTTTGAGATAGACCTCTCGCATTGCCCTCTCTGACATGCATATATCAGTCATCATTTTGGCGGTTTCTTGATCATTGGCGACGAAATGCTTCAATGCTGCCGCTGTACCTCGACTTTGTACACCCTTAATGATAGCCGTAGCCAGAATACCACTCAAGTAAGGGTCTTCAGAGAAACTCTCAAATCCACGACCATTCAAAGGACCTCGGACTAGATTGACTGTTGGACCTAACCATATATGGGCGCCTTTCGCTTCACATTCACGAGACAGAAGCTGTCCTGCTGCATAGAGAAGATCTGGGTTCCATGTTGCACCGAGGCCAGTACCGCAAGGGATACATAATGCTGGTACTGGGTTGAAGAAGCGACCACCTCGTGCGCCATTGGGACCGTCGGTACATTTGACGGCAGATATGCCATGAGATGGGATGGCGGCAGAGTGCCAAAAGTCGGATCCTTTATGCTGTCAGTAAGTGCAATAAACTTATTGGTATGTCGCCAAAACTGACCTGAGAGAAGAGATATCTTCTCAGCGAGAGTGAGAGACGCCAGCGTCGACTCTACGTCAATAGTTTGTCTCTGGTGGATGTGCATATTGGCGACGATTAGAATACTCAAACTTCAAAAACTTATGCTCTAGCCAATTTGGCTAACAATTCTGAGCTATAAAGCAATTGAATTATGCCAAATTGCACTGAAACCAGCCCCTTGATTTTGTTTAGCTTGATGAGCTGAATGACCATCCTTGAGCCGCGGATCCTCGCTCTCGGATATCGGGCGGAGTTGTTCGCCTTTTGGTTCCCCGAGACTACTTCTTCGCTATTCCCTTTGTTGACTAGTTCCAATAGTTTGAAGAATTCGCGAACTAGGCTTAGCCCGGATACGCGATTGCTGATCACGAGCTGGTAAAATTCCTGGATGAATCCCTTCCTCGCGAATTTTTCGGCTTCAACCACGCTTTGATACAACGCTTGACTTCTTGTGGAGGATTGCACAGCCCGATTTTTAAATAGCCTCCCGCACTTATATGAAAGCGTTTCTCGCGAAAGTACAAGTCTATTTGACTTTAGCAGATGTTTCAAACTTGCGATGTCATGTCATGCTGATGCAGAGTAAAACGGGCCATGGAACAATAAGTGTGGAGTACCAAAAGTGAGGGTATCGTTATGTGTGTTCAGGCACTAAATAATAATTCCGCGGTGTGGAGGCTGGGATCTGAGAGATTAGCACATGACCAGTCACGTGTCTCAATCTGCTTCCTGAGTCACTCAACCAATCAGAAGGCGGATATGAGGTTTGGTGTCGCTTACTCAGCTAGCGTTCCTCGTCAATGATCGCAGCTTGGTTTTGCAAGCGGTTTTTTGTCAATAATTTGTTGTTTTGGGGCATTTGATTGATTTGCCACCACAACCACGACAGCCTTTCTCTTGGAGAATTTTAAAAGCTCTGGGCATAATACTGTGCTTTCGAGATTATATTGCAAGAATAAGAGCTCAGCTTTCACCCTAGAAAGGCTCAATAATGCCATTAGCACTCCCTACAAGCTCTGTAGCACTAATTACCCTATACTGACTTGGCATCTCTTGCGATGACGGCATGCTGACATGCATGAGCCTCTTATCTTAGCGCGGCGGTCTTATCGATAAACGTCAGACATCATCGGGAAAGAACCACATCCTGACCAAGTAGCCAATCAGAACCAGGTATCTTTTATCCTCGGCGTAACTCGCATCCGCTTCGTGTGCTCGCGTGGGTTTCGGCATGTTCTCGTGCATTTGGGCGAACCAATCAAATCGACCATCATGTCAATCGGCCGAATCTCGTCCTTTGCAGCTTATAGTAATCACTATCACGAATGCAAGATTGATAGTATATAACAGACTTTCTTCTGCTGATTTTCAAAATGTTCATCATCAACAACAAAGCAAACAAACACAATCTATAACAGAGACATATTATCTCTCAACGCCTACTACATAACATTACTCCTCATCCAAGTCACACCGTCTTACACACACTACCTTTTACCTACTAATCATATCAATATGTCTACCCAATTCTTCGAAACCGACGGTGGTAAGCTCGCCTACGACGTTTCAGGCGAAGGCCCTCTCGTCATCTGCTCCCCTGCCATGGGAGATTTCCGCGATGCATTCGCTCCCTTGGCCAACGAACTCCGAAAATCTGGCTATCGAGTGGTCACAGTCGATCTTCGAGGTCATGGCGACAGCACAACTACTTTCAATCGCTACGGCGATGAAGCCACTGCCGATGATCTTCTCAGCTTGATTGATCATTTTGGTGGAGGTCCTGCTATCCTAATGGGCGCTTCTTTGTCTGGAGCTGCTGCCACCATCGCATCTGGAACTCGACCTGAGAAAATTGCTGGCCTCATCCTTCTCGGAGCATTCCTCCGACCCGGCATGGGCAAGTTCCTGTCCAAGGTCTTCCAAGTTGCCATGTACCAGCCTTTTGGCCCTCCTATCTGGCGCGCATACGCATCAAAGCTGTGGCCTGGTCTTGGAGACAAGGCCAAGGAGCGAGTAGACCGAACTATGACCATGTTCAAAGGGCCTGGTCGTTGGAAGGCATTCCATGCTACTCTCTCCACTGATCACTCTGTCGTTGCTCCGTACCTTCCCAAGGTCAAGGCTCCTGTTCTTGTCGTCATTGGTGATTCTGACCCGGATTGGGATGATCCCATGGCTGAAGCCAAGTGGATTGCCTCCAACTTTGAGGGTAGTGAGATTGTTGAAGTCAAGGGAGCTGGACATGCACCAATGCTTGAGAAGCCAGAGGTCGTTACACCAGAAGTCTCTAGGTTCATCAGAAATATTCACCTCAATGGCGGATTCAATGCCTAATATGGACGCGTAGGAGGGATAGGTTCATAGCCTGAGTATGACGCTGGGATGACCAGGTATCGGGGGAAGTGTTTTGCAAGTATAGAATTCATTCTCTAGAATTGTTCACAAGCCAGTTAATGTTGTTTGTCGGATTATTGGTTCAAGAGGGTGGAGGTATTAGTCAACATTCATGTTTGCAATTATTATTTAATGTTTTATAGATCTTGCTTCGCTCATAACATATAACGCTTATTTCAATCTCATTTATGACCATTCATAAGTATTTCCTATAAGAAACACTCAGACCAGTGCTATTGCCCAAGACCCCATTTACAAAGTATACAAGTTCACACTCTGTCCTGACTGTAGAAGCCTCTTGTTCGCCCGCTGCAGACTAAACCTCATGACCACACAGGTTACCACGGAAAGTATAGAAAAAGCCATCATAAGAAGATTAGCCTTGATATATCGAGGGCCGTCAGTAGCTGGGAAGAAGTACGGGCTCCAGATATTGCCAAGCTGACTAAGTAGGTTGATAATAGCCGTGGCACAAGCTCGCTTCTCCGGGGTTTGGTTCAAGGTCGAGCTCGCCCAACTAAACACCATAGCGTTGGATGAGAAGCAGCCGCAGATATAGAGAAAAGCAGCAGCATATCGAGCGGCATTGTTGAGAGTGGCCACGGAGATGATGAAACCGATACAAGCAATCGCCTGTGGTACTGCGATGTGGTATCCTCGGTTCTTGCGGCGATCGCTCGACCATGCTGTGGCGAAAGCTGTGGCAGTTGCGACAAGGTATGGAGGTGCAGTTAGGATCAAAGTGAGTGTCGTATTACCGAGCTTGAAACCCTTGACGATGGTGGGGAAGAAACTGTTGAAGCCATAGGCGCTGTGGTTGGCCGTGAGCATGATCACCTACATATGTTAGTTTATGTCAATATGAGATGGTTTGAGAACTTACAAAGACCCAAGTGCGGAGATCCTTAACAGCCATCATCAATCCTGCCCAAACACCATGGTCGGCATCTGGCAGCGAGACACGGTCTCTGTTGATACGTTCAACCGCAACTTTCTGCTCATCATCTGAAAGAAGCCACTTCATCGCGCCAGTCTTTTGACCAGGAAAGTCAGGCAGCACAAAGAAAGCAAGAATAGCCGCAGCGAAGCTACCAGCACCCTCAATGATAAAAAGCCACTGCCATCCAGCCATTCCTCTGGCACCTTCAAGACCAGATAGGACACCCGCGGCAATCAGACCGGAGAAGGCAGTGGCGAGCAGAACACCAGAATATAGAATCGCAGTGCGTAGCGCAAGTTCTTTACGGGGATACCAGCAGCTAAGAAGATACATGGCTCCAGGGAAGAAGGGAGCTTCGGCGATACCGAGGAAGAAGCGGATGACGATGAGGTGAGAATAGGTACCGGCGCCGGCTGTGGCTGCGGATACGATGGACCATAGCGCGGTCCAGGCGGGGATATAGATTGATGGTCGGGTTCGAGTGAGAAGCATGTTGCTGCCGTATATTAGCGGTTTGTTGTGGGTAGGTTGAGTTTGGCTTACCTGGGAAGTTGCATGAGCATGTAACCGACGTTCAGAATGGACACTGCAACGTTGAACTGGTTCCCTTTGAGACCAAGGTCTTCTTCAAAAGAACTGAGTCTTGCTTGTCTATAACAATTGTTAGCAGTTACTCCAACTGTACTTGCAGCTGGATACTCACGCAATGTTGTTTCGGTCTAGGTAATTAAAGAGATAAAGCAGCCAAACCATGGGCACCAAAGTAAGGTCTAGCTTTCGAACGAGTCTCTTCTCAGCGGCATCGTACTCTTCGTCCGTCATGCCTAGTCCGTTGCTGGTCATCTTGCCCAGAGCTTCTTCGGCTTTGGCTGGGACATCATCAAGATGCTCTGATGAAACGCGAAGAGGGTCTTGCTTCTGATCGGTCATGGTGACAGTCATACTGGTTAGACAAGTTGACAATGTGTGCTTCTCAATTGGCCTTGGACGAAGTTGAGAGACTTGCTTTGTGAATGATTGACCTCTTGAGGATGCAAAGTCCAGGCTTATAACCATTCCCTCTCGTTAGCATCACACGCTAACCCCAGCCAAAAAGTCTGATAGCCCCCAGCCGGAGTTCCCCAAGATGGGCTCATCCTCAAGCTCATAGCGTATACCCCGCATCTTCCCCAGAGTTTGCCTCGCTAGGCTAGGTGATCTCGACTGTTATGGAGGCAAGGAGTAGTCCGTGAGACGGAAGAGTCCTGATTTTGCTGGTCGGCCAATAGGAATGAGGCCATTTCATTACTTCCCCGTGGGGTTGATTGATCCACTTCATGGAAGGGGACAGGATATGACCCTTGTTTTAGGAGACGGAGCTGTCCTTACCCCTCAGAGATCGTCGCATTCGTCAATTGACCCCGAGTTCGGTCGACACAACGTGCAGCGTTCTTCTCCTCTTGAGCTACGTCGTTGTATTTAGTAGGAGCATTGAATCGCGCAATCCATTGGCTCCTTTATCTGCATCCTACTAGCCCATCATGTCTTCCAAAGCCCGAGAACTCCTACGCAAATTCACCAGCTGCGATGTAAGACACAGCAAGTCCTAATCACCAAATCCGAATACGAGAACTCACACGCTCTAGATTGGCGATGCATTGGTCAAGCTCAAGTACCCATATGGCGGATTCCTAGACGGTATCCGTCTATACTCTCCAGATTCCCAGACTCGCATTTTTGGCCCAGCCGTCACTGTCAAAATGGTAGAGTCGAGCGATAAGTCCGCTCCCAAGCTAGACAAGCACTTTGTGGATCACAATGTAGAGGCTAGTATCATGTATATCCAGCAGCCTAAGAGTCTACCTTCTGCTTGCTGGGGTGGGCTGATGTCTACGAGAGCTCAGTATTTGGGTGCTGAAGGTGTTGTTATTGATGGGCGTATGAGGGATATTAATGAGCACAAGCAGTTCAAGTTTCCTGCAGGTCTCCGAGTGCACGGCATGAGAGAAGCACGCTAATATGTCGTAGGTCTTTGCTCGTGGCCAGTCGATCTTGGGCTCCAACACCTTCACACGCGCGTCTGAGGTCAACATTCCCCTTCAGTTTAAGGGTGACTTATGGATTCACCCTGGAGATGTTTTGGTGGGTGATGCTGATGGTGTTGTTGCGGTTCCTCCTTCGTTGACGGAACAAGTTGTCGCTCTGTGTCAGGAGCGGGCCGAGGTTGATGAGAAGATGTTTGCTGAACTTCGGAAGGGAGCAGCTATGGGCGACTTGATTCGTACTATTCGGAAAGATAAATAGAGACCCTGACTTTTTCGTAATTGCAATAGTATTGTCAAGCACCAGTGGAACAATGATCGCTGCACCATATAACCATCCTATCTAGATTACCTTGGTCTTTGTGGAGATAAGCACTTCGAGCTCCTTTAGTGAACATAAAACATTTCAGAAGATAGTATGTAGATGTCTTTGTCAGGTTCTATTTGCGCATGCGTTATCTGTATGTACACGTCTTTAACCGAACAACCTCTTCGGATTGTGAACCATCAGTAAATCCCACTCTTGATCCGACAGCCATTCTCTCAGGCTCCAAAGCCACGCTTCATCGTCCACTTCTAAAAAGGGCGTCTCCTTCATCGCCTCCTCATGACTCCGCACCTTCATCCTTGGAGTATGAGGCCAATCACTGCCCCAAATAACTTGACGCGGATTTGCATCTACAAAAGCTCGCACCAGGAATTTGAGGTCTTCGTACCGCGGACTTTGCTCACTGACCCGATACGGAGCACTCAGCTTGACATATAGATGTCCATCTTTGACGAGTCGCATGATGGGTGCGAAGCCAGGCTGTTTCGTGGGATCATCTCGATACCCAGCTGGAAGCATACTCGGTGCTTTAAGCAATCCAAAGTGATCTGTGATAAGCGGTCTACCCGTGGGAACAACTTCATCTCGTATAAAAGGTTCGAGAGTATCCCAGAATTCCGTACGGATAGTCGTCATAGTCAGACTCCATGGGAGCGACAGATTGGTTATCCGTCCGAGATATGCACGAAGAGTCTTCTTTTGAAGTTCAACATCTTCCATTGCATTATAGTGATAGAGGTTTACGCGAAGGCCACAGATGCCTGCAGCTTGCATGTCGCGGATCTCATTGTCGGAAGTGTTTTCGGGATCAATCACTCCGACTCCTGAGGTAGTAGGCTTGCCCAATTGGGTCACGAAAGCCTTCAGAGAAGTGCAGTCATCGCCGTAGGATAGACCGTGTGTTAACACAGAATTGGTGATGCCAAGGCGTTGTCGAAAGTTTTTGAATGACTGGATAGTTGCGGCTGGAGGCGTCAAGTGACGTGTTGGGCTGTAGGAGAATGATGTCGCTGATGCAGTCAGCTTTAGAAGCCCAAGGTCAATGGAGAGGTGATAACTTACGCTCGAAGATGTGGTGATGGGTGTCCCAGCCCCCATTGGGAAATAGCTCTGCCTTGGTGGGCTTGGTAAGGATTTGTGTCGCCATTTTTCTTTGTTGTTGAAGTCGAATGATTGAACGAGTCACTATGTGGCATGAGTAGGTAGGCCTCACTTTGCTAATCAATCCTGTTCTAGACGGCCTTTTGTGGATAAACGCGAAGCTTTTAGTTGACCCCATGTTTATGCTCGACACAAGGGGTTAGACGCACCTGGAGTGATCCGGATGGGTGGCGGGCACTGGCGGCGTCGGAGTAGTCCAGCTTGGAGCTATCCCTGATTAGACGTGCGGGGATGACCCTGGCCTCAGACCCTCTCTTGGAGTGTTCCGTGTTAGGAGGAAGACGACGTTTCTAATTAATCAATGAGAAGTGTCCTAGCTCGTTCGGCTTTTGTAAAGACACGCGTGAGTCCGTTAGAGAGACTAATCCACCATTAGTGCTAGCACTGGCTCTCCGTCTCCCAAGCACGTACACACAGACGCCAAGACTGATTGATCCGTACTCGATTGCGACAGGTCTCAATACTATGACTAGTTTTCATTACTTTGTAAACCTATAAAGCCTAGAAACCTGCCATCGCGTCCAGCATAGTTGCCGAAACCCGACTTTGCCGAATTGCGGCGAGAGGTTTTGAGAGGGGCACCAACTCAACGCCCTAAGTGTGAACCTTGACAATAACGGCTTCTGCATGTATGGTATGCATGGAATTGCATTTGTATGGAAATATTCTCTCTTTAGAGAGTGCTCGGTACTTATTGAACAGATATTTGGCGGCTGATACCCATAGGTTATGCTATTCATAGATGAATGCTAGTTGGGAAGCTGTTGGGATGCGGCGTTTCCGTATGCGTTATTAGTAGCTATATATCTTTACACAGAACATTAAAACTATCCCATGGCCCAGTTTACTCATCACACTCGCTTATAGTATCGCAATATGTGTATATAAATATGATCACCCAGCACTGTGCTGTTTTTTGTAATGGCTGGATATGATTGGATAGACAACAAGGGACACGCCAAAACACGTGACATATCAGCGGGGATGATCGAGTCTTGCGCTCAACGAACTCTCCAATGGTTAGCATATCAAAGCTGCATCGAGTCACAGCCAACCATATATCACGTCGTATCTTATGAATAGCCCGCCCATAGCCACGTATTAGATGTCGACGCGGATCAATGCTCCTAAGAAAGTCCGCCTGGCCTGTCGTCGCTGTCGAGCAAGGCGCATCAAGGTAAGTAACGAGGTCGTCGAATGACTTTGATTGGGATCTCCCCAAGTTGAACCAATAATCTTACTGGATATTGATTAGTGTGATGGTCAAACACCTGCATGTACAAACTGCGCAAAGGCAGGTCAAGTCTGTCTCGACGTCGACAGCCAAAACTCAGACGTCGTTATCCCTCGCAAGTGAGTAAGCTGACCCTTTGAAAGATTCGGTAGCTAAGACTCTTGCAGCTTTGTTGCAGCTGCCCGTGAAAGGATTAAATGGCTGGAGGACATTATCAGAAAGCGTCTCCCAGACGTAGACCTACGATCTGGTCCACAAATTGAGTCTGCTTCTGAGACAACGACCCAACCTCAGGAAGAAAGGATGCCTGAAGAAGCCGACATCTCTATATCTCCTGGACCAACAGTACAGACAGTACCAACAGTATCCCGCAAGAGATCGGCAGAGGCATCTGGTCAATTTAATGAAGACGAATCTTTCTCGGAACGGGCTCACACAGTCGCAGTCAACCTGGGAATGCTCTCCCTCAACATCGACTCTCCTCAGAAGCATTATCTTGGCTCGAGTTCTGGGCTACTTTTTACAAATCTTATTGGAGCATCGCCACCTAGTGCAGAGTCCACACCACAGGGATCCAGTGGTCAGGTTCATGCGGGCGACCTTGAATGGCATGATGATGCTTTAGCACAAGATTACAACAGGAAATATTACCGAGAGCTATACAGTCTTTTAAAACAGGTCTGTACACCCTCAATCTGCTATTACTCTCGTCTAACCTAGCCACAGGAACTGCCGTCGAAACATAACGCCCTTGTGTTAGTACATACATATATCCGCTGGATGCACCCAGACTTCCCATTCTTGGAACCAGTATCACTGTTCAGCGCCATTGAGGCAATCTACTCTTGCCATGATGGAATCATGGAAAGTGATGTATTACCACATGGATGGCCTAGTACAATGCCATCATTTCGTTGGAACGGACGCATCATAGTGCCAGGAGTCTCCAATGATGAAGGCATCACTATGTCTGTGGTCATCTTTATCCTCTTCATGGTCTTCAATATTGGTGCTTTGGTTAAGGTGCGGTCTCGCAACTATGACTTTCCGCCGCAGCGTTTCTACAGAGCAGCTTTGCACTTCTCTAAAGAAGCCTTCTCACATATCACGCTATCTTCGATTCAATCATTGATAATGTTGATTACGCATAGCATGTTAACGCCGGCTGAAGTCAACCTCTGGACTCTGGTACATCTTGGTCTCGCTTATTGTGTCGAGATTGGGATACATCGAGAACAAGGGCAAACTAACCCTGAGGATTTTGCTATTCAGCAAGTCAGACGGTTCACCTTTTTCACAATCTATTCACTGGATAGGTATGCCGTTATACCTTATTTGAAAATTATCTGTTGCTAAATTGTCTGGCTAGGTCAATATCATCCATTCAGGGCCGCCCACTCGGCTTCAGAGATGAGACGTTTGATGTAAAGATGCCTGAAGCCCTATTGTCAGAGGACGGCGACCTACAAGGAACGCTACCGCCCTCGTTCATGACGGCCGTAACACATTACTCAGCCCATAACTTCAGATTGGATCGCATTGTGTCGGACATCAAACTACATCTCTACCACCTCCCTGGTGATTCTAGCTGGTTTCCGTGGCCAGAGAATCCAACCGAACAGCAGAACAGGATCAAAGAGACTCTGAACAGCTGGTGGGAAGATGCGTCGCATGATCCCTTCGACTTTCCTAGCCTAGAAAATCGTCAGAGGGAGGTCTGGAGATTAAAGTTGAAGATCAAGTATCATACAACAATGGTACTACTCTTTCAGCCCTCGCAGGTAATCCGTCAGCCAAAACCACAAGCCCTTCAAATCTGCTTTGACAGTGCTGCGAGTATTCTAGATGGTTACCAACGGTTACACGACCTTCATAGTCTTCACTACGGGTGGAGGGCTGTTCAGAACATTTTTGCAGCTGGAGCGACGCTCATCTACTCGTTCTGGACTTCTCAATCTGTTCGTAAGAAGGCTTCACAGACTGATTTGTCGAGAAATTTGCGGAGTTGTTCCACACTTCTTACAATTGGCGGCGAATGGTGGCCTTCGGCAAAAGATGGTCAGACAAGCTTTGGATCGGTCGCGGATTTAACGATGCGAAGATTGTACATGGAAGATGTCTCGAATAAGGCTCCTCGATTGTCTCTGCATTCATCTGCTACCGACCAGCCTAGAGAACGACCTGAGTCTATGGTACATGGCGCTCAACCCACAGAAAACCTCGACCAACTACCGCCCACTGAAGCGAACCCTGTCTGGCAAGGATTGGAGTTGAACGTCGAAGAGAACCCAGATCAATTTCTATGGCCTGGAACCGAACCCGGATTTGACCCGGAGATTGAAATGTTCCTGGCAGACTTCAACAGATCCGACTTTACCTGGAACTTTCCCTTGAATGGGAATCAGGACTTTGACCCTTTCGGAACGAACCAAAACCCTGGCTTCTAGCCTGAGCCATTCTCACCTCCACTAGAGACCTTCAATTGCGGGGGTCGCGGAGTAGTCCGCGTGTGGCGATGTCGGCGCGGACTACTCCAGAGCCTCGGTTGCGGGACGGATTGGAGTGGTAACAACAAATAAAAACTTGTTGATTATAATTTAATCTCAAAGGACCCTGGAATTGAGGATTATCGTGGTAGTTTTGTGTCAATTGCAACAATGGCGCTTACGATATCGAGATGTGCCCTGCGACGGGCTTCCTTGCCACGGCCCTTGACCCAAGCTCGTCGATGTTTGGCGACGCACGCGTCGCATGTCGCGTTGAGTCCACTCGAACCAGTGAGTAACTAAACGCTGTTTGACTTTTCACCAAACTGACGCAGCTACTAGTATAACACGCTCGACTACAACGCTCGACTAGAATCCCTCCGCCGCGTCCAAGGCGCAAACAAACGACCCTTGACCTTGTCCGAAAAGCTCCTCTACAGCCATTTAATACACGACAACGATGATTGGGTACTGGATTCAATCGAACGAGGAAAAACAATCCTGCGCCTACGACCCGACCGTGTAGCCTGTCACGATGCGACGGCTACAATGGCACTCCTACAATTCATCAGCGCTGGCCTTCCAAGAGTCCAAGTGCCCACTTCTGTACACAGCGATCACTTGATTGTGGCAGAGTATGGCGCAAAGCAAGATCTAGATCGCGCTTCAAAGGACCACCGCGAAGTCTATGCGTTTCTCAGCAGTGCTGCTAAGAAATATGGCATTGGCTACTGGAAGGCTGGCGCTGGTATTATACATACTACTATTTTTGAGAATTACGCATTTCCAGGCGGGTTATTTATTGGAACGGACTCTCATACTCCGAATGCAGGTGGTATGGGTGTGCTCGGTATTGGTGTTGGAGGTTCTGATGCTGTGGATGCTATGGCTGGTATGCCCTGGGAGCTAGTCTGTCCCAAGGTCCTAGGGGTCCGTTTGGCAGGCCAGCTATCGGGTTGGAGTTCTTCAAAGGATATTATCTGCAAACTCGCTGGCATTCTATCCGTCTCAGGAGGAAAAGGCAAGGTCATTGAGTTCTTCGGACCAGGCACCGAGACACTCGGCGCCACAGCCATGGCAACTGTTTGCAACATGTCAGCCGAGGTCGGGTCAACTTCATGCATCTTCCCTTATTCGCAAGCCATGACGAGATATCTCTCTGCGACTCAACGAGGAGACATTGCACGCTATGCCGACTCATTTACAGAGAGCTTGCTTACTGCCGATCGTGGAAGCGAAGAATACTACGACGAACTGATCGAGATTGACCTTTCGACATTGGAACCTCACATCAACGGCCCTTTTACACCAGATCTATCTCATCCTCTTTCCGAGTTCAAGCAACATGTTCAGGACAGTTCATGGCCATCGAAGATTAGCCACAGCATGGTGGGCAGCTGCACAAACAGCTCATACGAAGACCTAGAAAAGGTTTACGATCTGGTGATGCAGGCCAAGAAGTCGGGTATGTCTAAGCCCAAGACGCCTTTCATGGTTAGCCCGGGAAGTGAACAGATTCGCGCGACGGCCGAGAAGAGTGGTATTCTACCAACTCTCAGAGAGGCTGGGGCCGTTGTTCTGAGCAACTCATGTGGACCATGTGTTGGACAATGGGACAGAAAAGACGTTGATGTCGCTGGAGCTGAGCACAATTCAGTTATCTCAAGCTTCAACCGTAACTTCACTGGCCGCCATGATGGAAATCCTGCCACTCACTCCTTTGTCACTTCGCCCGAGATTGCTACCGCCTTTGCATATACCGGCGATCTATCATTCAACCCCATGACTGACGCTGTTCCTTTCCTCGACGAATTGGGTGCTCCATCAGAGTTCCGCTTCGCACCTCCTGCAGCCAATGAGCTTCCACAGAGCTTTGCCGCTGGAGATGACCTGTACCAAGCTCCTGTGCTCGACTCTACCTCCGACTGCGAAGTCATTATCGACGAGGGAAGTGACAGGCTAGAGCTTCTTACTCCTTTCGAGCCATGGAAGGAGGGTCAAGCAGACAACATGCAAGTTCTTATCAAAGTTGCTGGAAAATGCACCACAGATCACATTTCCCCTGCTGGACCGTGGTACAACTACCGAGGCCATCTCACAAACATCAGCCACAACATGCTTCTAGGAGCCACAAATAGCTTTCTTCCAGATGCGACATCCCTCCAAATGGTTGGCAAGGCGAAAGATCCGACGGACGGCAAAATCAAGTTTGTTCACGAGGCAGCACGATCAATGAAGAACGCAGGCGTCAAGTGGTGCATCATCGGCGACAACAACTATGGAGAAGGTAGTTCTCGGGAGCATGCTGCACTAGAACCCAGATTCTTAGGCGGTGTTGCTGTCATAGCCAAGAGCTTTGCTCGAATTCATGAGACGAACCTCAAGAAGCAAGGAATGTTTCCTCTGACGTTTGCAAACCCAGCAGACTACGATAGGATACAAGAAGGTGATGTTATAAGTTTACTGGGTGTTGATGGAAGTGCGCTTGAACCAGACAAGCAGGTCACTATGCAGGTTTCGACAAAGGATGGTAGGCAGTGGACAGCTCAGCTGAATCAATCTTATCATTCACATCAACTTGAGTGGTTGAGAGCGGGCAGTGCACTGAATTTTGTTAAGAAAACTCTATTGGGCAGCAGAAGTTGATGGATGGCTGAGGAGTTTGTAGCATTAGATTGGAGTGCTGAACTGTGATTGTATCATGGAGTTAGGAAGTATACCAGAAATATGTTCATTCATCAGAAAAGGAAGAAGTATGTACACCTAGTAAAAATTCCGTAGGTGGTTCGAAGATCATCAGAAAGCTACAAGCCAAGACCTTACGACCTGATGTAGCCACCTCGCACCTTGTGCCACTACTTCATGTTCAAAAGCTCAGCTTCTGGCCCGCCTCCCCAGGAACTGTCGATGCAACCTTGCCAGAGCCGAGCAGAGTGAACTTGTACGGAATACTTCCCGTAGTCAGAGTACCCTTGGCAGCCGTGTTCTGACTCTCACCACCAAGAACTACATCTTCGGCAACGACGTAGCCGATCTCAGCACTCGACTCGCTGAAGATAGCCTTCTTGCCAACGTTTGTGAAGACAGAGGACTGAATGAGAGCCTGAGCACCCATGCGACTGTTGAGACCGGTGTCCATGGTATCATAGTATGTGCTGCGCAGGTGGTTAGTAAAATGGGAAGCAGAAGACATATGGGGACTGACTTGAAGATGTGGGCTGTGCCAAATCGGAGGAGAGGACCACGGCTTCGAACGTTGTTCCAGTAGTTGTTGGCGTATGTAACGTGCAGCTTTCCAGTGTCCTCAGCCTTGTTCTTGTCGGAGTGACCAACAAGTGATCCCTTGGACTATTTGATATTTATCAGCGGGTCACTTTCTTGTCAGACGGACGCTACTTACGTGGTCGTGTAAAAAGGTGTGAGAGATGGTCACCCAGTCAGCAGCATGCGAAAGATCAACTAAGCCATCGTAGAAATCCTTGTCACCATCCCTCGAGGCAGAGAGATCGCAGTGATCAACCCACACGTTGGTAGACTGTTGAATAGTGATGGCATCACCATAGTCATGCTCGACCTTGGAGATCTTCATGTTACGAATGATGACGTTCTTCTGTCCGAGGATTGTGAGGCCAATGCCAGTAAGAGCTAGAACTTGGTCAGCACTGGGTGAGTAAAGCGAAGGTTGGCTTGGACATACAACTGCCAGTCTTGCCAATGATGGATTTGTTGGAGCCAACCTGGACCTTGGCAGCACCAGAGATAGCACCCTGTACGAAAATGACCGAGGCACCATCTGCAATTGCAGCGGCAGTCAATTCACTCAAAGTTGTCACAGTAACTTGCTTAGCACTGCCGCCACCGGTTGTACTGGATGTGTTAGTTGACGGGTGCGAGGAAGCTAGACTGGAGTTCGACATACCCTCCATTCTGAGTACAATATCCAATGTTGCAGGGGTCACTGGCTGCTGCTCTGGCATGCAGACTAGGGCCAGGAGCCGCAACGGCGAGGCTTGAGAAGAGAACAAGAGGAAGAAGTCTCATGATGCTGGTGAATTGTAGGGAGCAGGTGCGAGAAGGTTAGTGGTGTTTCATCTGAAATCCGGGGGGACAAACCGTCGTCTAAATACTCTCGCAAACAGCATGAGCTCTAATCAATATTCGAAACATTCTCCTATTAGAAGCGACTTTATCCCTCGAATTAAGCTTGTCCATAGTACGTTTCGTTTCGGTACAAGGGTTGGGTGAATGGCTGGTGTGTTTCATTGGTGGAAGAATACAGTAAAATCCTCCGTTGTTTAATTTTACCCCCAAACTTGACACAAGACACTTCTAGGAGCTAATATTTTCCACGAGGCAGGGCTCAGGCATGCCAAGATTCCTGAAATCTAATAGGTGCTTGAGATATAATAGTTGCATTATACGGGCATGCTTCCTCCGGAACCTGAATTTGGAACATTGACAGGGATTCCAGCATCAAGGTTAGAAAGGCTCGTTCTAACGCTTTGAACGGCGAAACCAAGTCAGCCTGGTCAAAAACCCCTTGTGAACTTTACTTGTGACAACGCTGAGTGGTTACAAGATTCAGAATTACAGTGTTAATCGAGATAGTGCGTATAGTGAAATACAAGAAAGGCATGTAAATGATGAGGATGATAAGCAGGTAAATAACAAAGGCGGTTGCAAACCAGTTCTCTTCTTCTGTCGTCTTACCCGGAGCTCAGGCTCAACTCGGATTTAAGCAGTGACCTCCCAAAATACTGGACGAGAAAGCAAGTCGATGTTCGCATCTTGTATGACACTACTAAATTGAAGAATGATTATAAAATGTATTGAGACACGCTTTTCGCTAATAAAATAAGAACAATACATATGATAAGAAGTGTTGCTGTGTCCTTAACAGGTAAAGAACTTCTCTTCTGGTTCCAACCTGGACCCAAAGGTAGTAGTCTCGGCGTCGGTTCTAGTTTGTTGAATCGTCGCTATATCTCTCTGTACGTAGATGTCTTCTGTGCTGGGACTTGGCGCTGGGCGACCTCTTCTAAGTCGAAGCATGATGTCTCGAATACATTGGCGCGCATGTGGCATACATGCTACCATCATGCCCACGCAAACCTCGATGTTTGACCAAAGCACAATTCCTACAGAGTCGACTGGATATGAGGTCAGCAATTGCGACATGTCTTGAAGCAGCGGGTGAAGTTATCTCATACCAGTCGAGTTCCATGACGTTGAGAAAACCATCAGACTGGGAATACGGACTGTGCTGACGATGGTGAGACTATGCCGCTGTGGTTAGTCTGCTGTAAGCATAAGATACGGCTTGGTTTACTCACAATAAACCGACACTCAACATGGCGATAACACCAAGCTTCTTCTTGAGCTTGAGCCCGATTTTATAAAGCTGGGTGATAGGAAGGATGAGCATCCAAATGTCTAAAGCGACATTTATAGCTCCGTGTGATATCCCCATAGCGTTGGCATCCAACATCACACCACGAGGTTTCTTATCCTTCCATCCATCCCAAAAAAGTGAAAGGGGTTTTCTTTGGATGAGAAAGAGGGTTAAGTAGACCACGCATGTGATCAGAATAAAACCAGTTGTCCACCAGACCATTTTTCGAAATCTATTGTCGGGAAATATTCGAAGGAAGAAGGCGAGAATGGATAGCTTGATCAAGGCTAGCGATATGGCATATGCGAATTCGCATGAGAGTAGAAACTGCAAATGTGAGGGCGAAGACAGAAAAAGCATGTAAGGAGTACTTACGATGTAAAACGAAGTGATATCCTCGTCACTAACAGCCCAGATGTCGAGCCCTAAGCCTTTCGAGGGCACTAACCACGAGAAGTCTCGTCAGCTCTGACCAAATGTGGCTTAGATGAAAGGGATAGCGAACTTACAGATATTACAGAAAATGTTGAACGCCACGACCACTGGCTACTGCATATCAGTAAACGACTCGTATAAATGTGACCAAATGACATACAAATGCTACCAGGATCAGTGTATCGTCATGCCCATACGGAACAAATCCAATGATTTTGGAAACTACTCTCATGCCATAGAAAACCGCAGCCAATACACTCATGACCACGCACGTGACGTTAATCTCACGCCGACGGTCGGTCGCGGGGTTTCCACATGTAGTTTGAGTGATATTTAAAAAATCTAAAAGCTTGCTTAGAAATTGTTGTTAGGACAACAACACTGGACACTCTGCACAAATGTGATCCGGAAAACTTACCCGAAATCTCTGTGACGTTGCAGTCGCGTGTCACGCAGGAGTAAACCCTATGGTAGAGCTTCTTGTCATGACATAATTCGGCCTGGCTCTCTTGAGTGTCTGTTTTGTCGTTTGGTGTTTGTGTCAGACATGTTGTCTATATGGTTATTAGAGCAGGGGTATGATTGAGGTGAGTTTGGTACTGACGGCGCAGACTGATGCCTCTGCAAGTGCATCGAAATTGTGGGTGTGAGGCTTGGCTTCAGTGAGTTTTGCTATAGGTATCACTCCAAGGGCGAGTAAGTAGGATATTCGATAGACCCTCATAACGCAAAAGAGTTTATTACAGCAATGGTGCTGTTTTACTGCAAAACAACCATATTCGAAAGAAGTGGGAATCTGAGTTTGGGTGAACAAGACGCGAGACACAGACGCGAGAGGACCAGGATGAATAGCAATCCTTCTTATTCTGCATCAGTAACTGTCTTGGCATTAGTGGCTTGAAGATGGCGCACCCACGTCGTTGAGCTGGCTGCATTCGAGACAGTTTCTTGCTTTTTCGGACCTGATCTGCGTCTTATCTCCAGTTTCTGATTAGTTCGGATCAGCCTGTGTAACACGATTGACGGCTCGAGTTATTTCCCTGAGATCGGATGATTATTCTATTTCGAGATTTCGACTGGTCGCGCCTTCAAACGTTGATCAAGCCCCTGGATTTGCCCGTAAATATCCCAATGGAAAATAGGAAGAGTCCAGAAGCCCGAGTTGATAGGGCGGATGGCGGCTCTAACTTCGACATTGGAATGTGGCTCATTCCAAACAAGCAGAGTTGACGTCGCGACAAGAGTCTTGGCAGTGGGAATTTAAGGAGAATATCTGATTTCAGGCACATGGAAATCTATAAATCAGCTGAACAAGACACTCAAAGTTGGAACAAAGAATTGTTGAGCGCATCATGGATTCACGCGGATTATGACAAGTCATATAAAAGATGGGCTGACGGGCCGCTGAGACCTCTTTATTTCGCTTCTGTGGATGTGGAGATTAGACGGGAAACAATGGACCATCCCATTGGTTCCGGGGAATGCGGGATCTAATATGGTATGAATAGAGACGGAATATTTCCTTGCACTTCTCATACTAGTAACGGGAGTCAAATACCATCGTCGCGATTTTCGCGATCTTCGCCTTTTCATGTCTACTCAAAGCTGCCACGTACTGTACCATGCACTAGGGCTTAGGGAAAATCCGAGAAGCCTAAAGTCACCATAATTAGCCACTGCCTGACCTTACTTACGCCTAGTGCGTGCCTCATTAGGACCAGCTATCTTGGCACCCCTGACACTGCCCCTGTGACGTATCGGCCGCCTGTGTGATTGATTGAGCGCCAAGGCGTTGATAGGGTCTAGATTGACCAGGACTATCGGGACCGAAACCTTGAGCAGCGATCTAGAAACCGATACGATCTTGCCTCGTACGCGTTCTTGTGGGCGGTTATTCACTATTTGCAATCTATCGCTTGCACTATGCGCGTATTGCAATGTTGAGATAGCTATTGGGGTCCAATTCCCATGAGATGCACAAATTGAGGCTATCGTCAACTCAGATCCAGGCTAAACTTCCATTAGCTTGGTGTTGGGAGGTGAATAATTTGTAGGTGTCTTGGTACGTAACATGATCACGTGCCTTTAAATAGCAATCTGGCACTTATCGATGACGACTAAAACACATGAAGTTGTCTGATATCGTGAAACGAGCGTGGAAGATGGTTCGACCTGAAAATGGCTTGCGCGCCTATCTACGTACCCTGGAGCTAACGAACAGACTACTTTCAACCTGAATTACTTGGTACAACGGAAATGTGATATCCACCTGGCCAAGTACTCGGTCGAATGCTTCAGCACCAAGGAATTTAAGTATGATTTTTAATTACTTGCATAATTTAGAGAGAGGCTGGCCGACGAAGTCAGCCCAATCACTAATCCAAGCCATTAACTCCATTGTTGATTTAAAGAGATTACTCTCCCTTCTTCCCCGCCTGGGCAATAGCCCAGTTATGAGACGCCAGTGTAGCCTCATCTAAACTCTCCTCAGGCAGTCCCAAAAGATCATTGTGAGTCTCGAACACACCGTCACCAGTGGGGTAGAAGGCACGAGAATATAGAGCCTTTAGGAAACCCGTTCCAACTCCCTTGGAGAGCTCATCCAATCCCTCCTGGAAACGCTCAGGGGCAAGCTGATAAGAAATATTCCAGTCCTTGTCAGTCTGACCCAACAGCTTGTTGACACTATCCAGCAACTCCCGCTGGTTGACAGTGAAACTCTTGATATATACAGGCTTGTTGACGAATTGTGCTAGGGTGGTGGACTTGTCGTTCTCGTCCTGTGGGAGTTTCTTCATGTTGACCAAAGCGGCCAATGCGCGTCCGGTTTGAGGCCAGGTGGTCGTGTTAACCCGGGTCTTGCCCTCATCGTAGAAAGTAACCTTCTTGTTGGGAAAATCGAATCCGTAAGTAAAAGGTCCGACGCCCAAGCTATACTCGTACCAAAAGTTAGGTGTGATGGCGAGCCAGTTGGATCCAACCTGCTCGACCTCCTTGACACTGGCGTAAATGTACTTGATCGCCTCAATGTCATCCTGAAACTTTGGGTGGCCGTAGAAATCAACGCCGTAAGCGTTGGGAACGATGTAAGAAACGCCTGCCTTGCCAGCCGCCCTGACAAGATTGCTGTGGGTGTCCGGGGGTGCAGTGAGGGCTAGAGTGATGACCAAGCAATCCTGGCCCTTCAGAGCTTCAACCAGGGAAGCTTCATCGTTGTAGTCGACATGAGCAAGCTTGACACCCTCTGGAACAGTGGTCTTGCTACCCTTGCGGGTAAGGGCGGTCACGGTCTGCTTGCCAGACTTGAGAAGATGCTCCGTGAAGACCTTTCCGATCTGTCCTGTGGCCTATAGATGTGTTAGCATGATTGGCCTCGGTAGTCTCTATAAGTATACTGACACCAACGAGGGCCACGTTCTTGATGGCATTGACGAAGCCTGGGGTTTGATCCTTTGCGTACTGGGTAGCCATGGTGGTCAAGATGTAGTTATGAATATGAGAAGAAGTTGATTGAAAGAGAAAGAGAAGTTGTCTTGTTAATGGTTCTCAACTGAAAGGTGCTCTCAGCCAGTCTCTTATATCTTTGATAGGCTTACAAATTTGTATACTTCTCCCTCTCCCACAAAATCCCGATGACGAATCAGCGACCGAGTCAAGTGTTAGTGGCTGAACAATGAAGTTTACAGATTTTAAGTTTAGACCACTCTATATTCGGTGTAGCCGAATGGACATCCCTTGAAGCCGTGATTGGAGCTACGGGTCAGCCTTGAGGGGCTATAGACGTCATCAAAAGGCAGGCATTGACGCAAGGGTGACCCTGGACTTTGCAATCTTTCACAGAAAAAACAAATGCGAAACCGAAAACTCACTTCGTTGGAGTTTAGTGTTCTTGTCGAGATTCTTGTGGCAGAAACACGGGCTTCAATTTATGAGCGGCAGCGAAAAGATTCATCAAGTGAGATTGTATGTTACATTTCATTGCTTTATATTCATGTTCCATCACAGCTAGCTCTGCAGTCTGATAATTAAGGAAGTTGCAATCCTGTAAGCTTTTCACAAGCATCAACAACCGCTTCTTGCAGATCAACCTCATCACACTCAACAAGAGGGACACCTAATTTCCTCTTGGGCTCAAAGTACTTTCCAGTCAAGCTTTGATCATAATCTCCTTCAGCCAGCATGACGTATGTCTCCACTCCGTCCTCAAGCTTATCAGGAGCACCCTGACCGCCAACCTTTGTAGCAACCCAGCCCGGGTGCACAGAAAGAACGGATGTATCTTTGAAGCGCCTGGCTACCGCATTGGCAAGAAGTATGACGTGTAACTTCGAGTCGCAGTAGGCAGGATAGTCCTGGAACTGAGCTTCTCCACGCTCGAGCCAGAAGATATCCTTGACATCGGTATTGGCCTCCTTGTGCAGCTGAGATGCAATGTAGACGAGTCTCTTGGGAGGGGTCAAAAGACAAGTAAGGATGTAGGGCGCAAGGACGTTGACAGCCACCATGGCCGGAAGTCCAGTATCAGGTGTTTTTCGGAACGGTCCATAGAGCATGCCAGCGTTGTGAATAATGGCATCAAAGGTCCCGACGGCGTTGGCTTCCTTAGCGAGTCTCTTAGTCTCCGAGACGAGAGATAAGTCGGCAATGAAGACCCCGGCTGCACCAGGGCATTGTGCCTTGGCATCAGCTGCACGTTGAGCATTGCGCGCGTGGAGGTAAACTTCATGGTTGCGTTGAACGAGTTGACGAGCAGCCACGATGCCGAAGCCATCGGCAGAGCCAGTGATCAAGATGCGAGCCATGTTGGTGAAAGTGAGAGGAAAATGAATCGGTTGGTACTTGGTAAAAAGTATTTGAAGATAACGTATAGTGAGTACTAGTGATAACAAGAATGTTGATATTGTCAAGACTTTCGTATATAAATATCCCTTAGCTCGCCCACATTTCGCCGACCTCATTGCTCGCCATTTGTAACTAGCTTTTTTAAGTCCCACCATCGGCAGTTCAGTTGCCAGCGAACTAGTTAGTGCCTTGTTTTGACCCCACATGAAGCGTGTTTCCCGGCATTCCTAGCCTTGTTGGGTTGGTGTCTATCAAATGTCTGTGCGAGGTCTTGAGTGCGGATGTAACGGACTTAAGTCAGCGAGTAAAGGGAGGATCAAATTTTAACATGATTGCAAATATAGGTATAGAAGAAACACGAATAGTATTGGTCATCGAACTACAAGTTGCACACTACGAGATCGTGTATACAACTTTCTCGGCACTAACTGCTCGGACTCCAGGGACCTTGTCCGGAGATACAAGGGGAAGACCCTCCTCAGCAATTTTATCAAGACCACCAGGCATCTGACGAACAGGGTTGCTTTCCAGCTTAACACTTCCCTGCGAAGCTTCTGAACCAAGGAATTTGAAAAATTCCGCAGCAAATATGCGTGCTTGAGGGTTCGCTGGAATACTCGCACCTACAATTCAGAGTTAGCAATGTCAAACTTTCTTGGAGTGTCGCGTACCTTGGTAGCCAATCTCAACACCCAGACCCTCCCATACAGCGCCAATCAAGGGCTTGACGCGCAACTTGTTGATGTCGAATTTTCCCAAAGCTGGACTTCGATATACTGCGAAGCGACCTTCGGGAGCTAAAACTGATTCGACTTGCTCGACAGTTGGCGAAACAGATACAGCATCAACTGCATAGTGCACACCACCAGTGTTCTCAGTCAGTTTCTTGACTTGCTCAGTCCAATCGGTATCATGATAGTCGATCAGAATATCAAAGGAATAGGGCTTTGCTCGAAGCAAGTCGTGTTTCGAGGCACTCGCGACTCCAATGAGATTGACCTTAGCGCCCGAAAACCTCTCGCTCCATCGGACCAATTGAGCGGCGAAAAGACCAAGAGATGCAGTAGCTCCGTAGATAAGAATGTTGACGGGCTCGCCAGATTTCAGGCCAAGGTGACCGAAACCCTCGGTTTCAGCAAACGGACAGGGAAGTTGAAGGCGACTGAAAACTCCCTGGGCTGCAGTGAGGCCGCACATACTGATACCTGCGGCTTCTTCTAAGGGCATGTTATCGGGGACATGCCATGCTAGATCCCACTCAATGCAGACATATTGAGCAAATGCGCCTGGTCTTTCGTTGACAGAGCAAGCTGAAGATTAAGTGCATGTGTTAGAACTAGATTCAGCAATAATATTTGTGGAGCGCTGAGAGCTTACCACCCTGCACGAAACTCGCAACACGTGTGCCGACTTTAACACGAGGATCATTCACTTTCTCAAGATCTGAGCCAACCTTTGCCACCTCGCCTGCGAAATCACTTCCTACCACACGATAATCTTGTGCAGCTACGGGGTTGGCCGTGTATAGCCAGTCCACCCGGTTCAAGGCAACAGCACCAACGCGGACCAGGATCTCCGAAGGGCCGGGCTCAGGAATAGGAATGTCTTGTACAGTGACAAGTTTGTCTTTGGGGGTCACGACGAGGGCTCTCATTGTGGTCATGATGTAAATTGATCAAAGTCCGAAAGTGATAGAAAGAAGGTAAACGGTTGACTGTTGGTAAGACTGAATGAATGTGGAATGTGCCGGGATGCGGAGGGGTTAAATAATTCACTTCCAACATCAAGTCGTGCAAACCTTCCCCAAGCAATGAGGAGCCGATTGTATCATATCCCAGTGATATCGAGGCTTGCGAGAGATAAGCCTAACCTCTTGAGGATAAGTGTCTCTGAATTATCAGCTCAGAGAGGTACACGACCGCCCCAAAAACTTATTAAGCAGCTCTCCCACAAAACGCCGAACCAATTTTTACTCCACTTTATCACCAACAACTCGGTCATTAAGAGACAAATTCGTTAATTCCGTAAAAGCATTCTGATCATCTCTCATTGCCCGTTAAAGTTTGCATCGTATCGCAAGATACAATGAGGGACCAAGCAGGTACGTAGACCCCATCAATTTACTCTAAATTTGCGCGATTGACGACTCTGTAATCGCTGTCTAATCCCTGTCCGCAGCTGACCAGGTTCTAGGAGAGCCTCAGCAAGACTTGGAGATCAAGTCTCTCCAAGCTCCTACAGGTCGCTTTGTTTGTGACTGCGGCAAGAGTTACATGCGCAAGGAACATCTTAAGAGACACCAAGCGACACATAACTCACAACCACACAAATGTCACATCTGTGGACAGTCATATTTACGCAAGTAAGAGCAATTCATATTCTCTAAGCTATACACGTCCAAACTAATTATCTAGGGATGTCTTACAGCGCCACTTGACAGGTCATCAAGATCCTTCGGCTAAACCACGTGCTTGCGATGCCTGCCGCGCGAACAAGACAAAATGTGATGGCAATGGAGTTTCTGATTGTTCTTTTTGCAAGAACAAATCTATCACCTGCAAGTATTCCCTGCGCCGATCGAGGATGCGAAAAGTTGGCCTTCCTGAAAAACACGACACAACGCCCCCAGATGATAACCCACCACCCGTCGCTGCTATCAGACAACCTATCCCCAAGGCCAGACTTGCAACCATAAGAGAGGCCATGAGCAAATCATCTATGGCGAAAGCAAGATCGAAAAGTTACAGGAACGCGTTACCACCTTCTGTTTCGACGGCTGAAACAACAACCGAGTCCAGCACATCTGACGGTCCGAATTATCTGACGACAATCCTTCATCAACTATCTACATCGCCACCTAGATCAGCCCCCTTACAAGCAAAGGATGCATCTGACTCTGAAAAACAATGGCTCGAAGACACTTTCCAGTCTTACGCTAATCACTTTCATCATCGATGGCATATAATCACTGCTGCTACTTATGAGTTCAGCGAAAAGCCTTTTGACAATGCAGCATCGGTCATAATGATTGGGTCTTATTTTTCTAGTAGACAAAACCACAACAGTGTGTGCATGAATCTTCATCGTAAACTTGTCGATCAATACACACAGCTACTTGTGAGTGCTTCTCTGGATACATGCCATTTACGAGGTATGTCAACTCACAAGTTCACAGGGCAATATCTTGGGAAGCAAAATAATCCCAGACACAATGAGACGTCTGGAGACTTACCAGTCTGTCTTGCTGAACATAATCTTTGCTGTACTCTTAAATGTATGTACTCCAACTATTTGAGGTTGGTAACGTAACGTCTCGTGCTGACATTTTCCTAAGCAAGAAGAGATAGTAGCAAAGGCCAACTCTCTCTGCGGTCTATTCATCGAGACACTGCGGGTTACCGGGTTCCTCAATCAGTCCTATGCACAAGATGTCCTCCAGACCGAGTTTCCTGGCAGTTATGGTCCATGGATTGGCATGTTTACGGATGAGTGGAAGAGGTTCGTCTATTCTAAATCTTGACTAAGAATATTTTGTGCTTCCTAAACTAACTCGGTGGATGCAGACTTGTTTGTAATCTTTTCAAGATCGAAACACGAATATCTCTCGACGGCCAACAGCGTCCTCGACTACGTTACAATGAACTGGAGACCTCTCTGACATCATCCTTCTCTGTACGAAACTGTTACGACATGGATGTCTTTATTCACCGTCAGCAATATGAGAGTGCAGGCCGTGATATCGACTTGTGTTCGATGATCAAACATCCCGACCAATTCTTTCCTGTTCCATTGCTCGTTGAGGACATTCATCTTGGTCTTTGTGGCCTTATTGTCGAGGCTCTTGAACACAAACATACTCGTAGCATTTCTGACGCGTCGGCCAATGCTGCGACTAATTTAATACGCGACAGTGTTCTGGGACGACTTGCAATCTGGCTTGCTCATATCGAAGATATTACTCAAATGCTATCGTCTGATGCGTCCAATCCAACGGATGATTCTTTATTGGTCAATTATCTTGCGCGAGAGAATGAGGCCCAAGTCTTGTCAAGTAGTAGGGCAATGGTTAGACAGCGTATCCTAGATATCCTCTCTGACACAACGACGGTGTCTTGTCGACTCCAGGCTTTACTGTCCTCTAGCTACTGAATATGGTAGTTCTGAATCTAAGGTAATAATAACCACTATTGAACAAACGAATGTGGCCATAATACTTCAATGTTGATGTTTTGGCCGAATGACTCATAAGACAATCCGATATGTAATGTGGCTTGGCGATACGAGGTTCAGCTCCAAGTCGTTTAATCTAACTGTGGCTGAATCGAAATCCTTATGTAACAATCCATTGCTCAGCTACTAGATACCAAATGGTTTAGGGTCACTTGGCAAGGTAACGTATCAATAACCAACGTTGCATGTTACCTGATCCAGCCTATCGGCTCGTGAACTCCCTACTTGATAAGTCCATTCTGTACCCTTCCCAATAGAACAAACTATCCCTAAACACTCATCGCCCTTAAATTCTTTTCGCAAAAGCCCACCATGTCTGAGTTGAAAATTGCCTCAGTCCAGTTCGAGAACTGGTCCGGGAACAAGACCGAAAATCTCAATGTCATACGACGAATGGCAACTGAAGCAGCTCAACGAGGCTGCAACGTTGTTGCGTTTCACGAATGTTCAATCACTGGGTACACCTTTGCCAGTCGACTCTCGAAAGAAGAGTTACTCGATTTAGCTGAAGAGGTTCCATCAGGGCCAAGCACCTCGTCCTTAATACAGATGTCCCGTGACCTCCACATTGCTATCCTAGCTGGACTATTCGAAAAGGATGAAGATGGTCGCATTTACAACACCTATATCTGTGTCGACAGCACTCGTGGATTCGTTGCAAAGTTTCGAAAGCTCCATCCTTTCATCAGCGAGCACCTAAGTTCAGGCAATGAATACGTTGTCTTTGACCTTCTTGGCTGGAAATGTGGCATTCTAATATGCTATGACAATAACATTGTTGAAAACGTACGGGCTACAGCTCTTCTCGGTGCTGAGATTATTTTTATGCCCCACGTAACGATGTGTACCCCGTCAACTCGCCCAGGAGCTGGCTTCGTGGATGCTGCCCTCTGGCATAACCGAAACCACGACCCTACCACTTTACGAGCTGAGTTTCGTGGTCTCAAAGGCAGAGAGTGGCTTATGAAATGGTTACCAGCCCGGGCCTATGACAATGCCATTTACGCTGTGTTCTCTAACCCCATCGGCATGGATGATGATCAGTTGAAAAATGGATGCTCGATGATTCTAGATCCATTTGGAGATATCCTCAGCGAGTGCTCTCTTCTCGGAGAAGACATGGCAGTTGCTGTTTGCACCAAGGACAAAATTCAGAAGGCAGGAGGCTTTCGGTATAGACAAGCTAGACGGCCAGGCCTGTACGGAGATATCCTTGGATTACATCATGATTCTTCACTCAAGGTAGCGTGGATGGGTAAGTAAGGATGGGGCTTTCGAACATCACATGTACATAATATTATACGAGGCTAAGTGACCAGGGACTGGAAGCTTTGAGGATTAAAATGGAAGTACCAGACAAGAGCAATATGAAATGTATTACAGAGATGGCAAGAAAATCGTGGAGGGGTGGACTGAGTACAGCTTAGCAGATCCCAAGCAAGATGTGGGTGATTAGCTATCCCGGGTTACTCTACTCTCCAAATCATGCCATAGCATTGAGATCTTAAGAATTGTTCTATTATTACATTCTATATTAATGAAGGCCTGCTTACCAGAGATGTAGTCCATGGTAATACATGAAAAGATCTAACATGTAATAACTTAAATCAAGCCCAGTAAAACTCAAACCCGTTGCTAGGTAATTTTAATTAGTAACAAATATTAAGCCCACTGTACTAGCCAAGAATCAGTAAGTGTTTGTACATATCCTCTGAGTACCCAGACTTTTGCTGGTTGAATACGGACTAAGCTCGGCCTCGGAGTGTCTGAAAACCCGACCCCCCTCCAGAATGGAAGACAGAAATATTCAGACAGACTTGACAACATAACGCCGACACTTTACCCCATTATTTTCCCCTCTAATCTGAAGTTTAAGTCTCTTGACGCCCTCAATCTCGGATAGACCGTAGTGAAGTCAACTCAAAGATCCTCATCAAGCTTATACAGAAGTGGCAGGCTAGTAGAGCTGGCTGACGTGATACTGTAGTAGTATTACTTCAAGCCTAAACGGATGTGCCTGGCTGAGTTGCGGAATTCGCTTAAAAAGACAAGATAGTATTAGTGGCCTGATCTAAGTTGCTTTGTCAGAGGAGACAGAGAAAGGCCGAAGCGCGACGCGGTTCAATGTCTAGTGGGTCAAAGAACACAGTGTAAGGCCGGAAGCATCGTATAGAGAAAACACCGAACAGATATGCACTGAAACCCGTGGTCCCCGCACCAAAAGTAGTTAGCCTTCCGTGATTATTTGACCTCGAGGACTATTAGCTGTAATTGACCGAGTTCCGCTGTTACATACACGGAGGACTCCTCTTTCTAAGAACTTGACAGGGATGATCATCTTGCTGTCAAGTTGGTGGAGTATAAATGGGGTGCTTGTGACGACACGATTCTTGAGATCTACTCGAGAAACAATCACTCTCCTTACAACATTTTACAATCTTCGAAGAATTACACTCTCCCACATTACAATGACGTCAACTCATTCCATCTTGTTACAGAATGCCACTATTCTGGCTCCGCGAGGCCCAGGAGACGACACTATTGTTCCCCTCAAACAACATTCACTACTGATTCAGGGAAACAAGATTGCTCGCATCGCCGCTCATATTGATCCACCATCTGATTCTACCGAGATAATCGACTGTACGTCGAAGATTCTTTCCCCAGACTTCATCGACACGCACCACCATGTCTGGCAGACCCAGTTAAAAGGCAGGCATGCGGACCACAGCCTGCTTGAATACATGGGTCCAGGTAAGAGGAATCTGTTTGAATGAGGGCATGCGGTATTGACTAACCGTGTACAAGGAAATATGGCATCTCACAGTTACAAGACAGAAGATGTCTTTTGGGGCCAGCTTGGTGGCTGTCTTGAGGCCTTGGAGGCTGGAACTACTACAATTGTAGACCACGCACACATTGCATATTCACCAGAGCACAGTAAGCAATAACAAGAGTCTGTTCAACTGCGAAGTGTCTTCCATCTAATGCGTAACTAGACAACGCGGCTCTGGCAGCGACCATCTCATCTGGGATCCGGTCTATCTACTGTTATTGCCCAATTGCAAGGGTCAAATCTTGGAAGCCCTTCGCACTGGAAGAGTCGTTACTTCCTGACTGGCTATTTGAGCAATTGGAAACCCTATGCAAAGCTAGTCCCTTTGGTGACGGCTTGGTTACCATGGGGTTTGCATTCGACTTCTTTTTTCTTCCCAAGGAGGTAGTCGTCGACATATACAGTAAAGTTCGAGCATTGGGTGTAAAAACTATCACGACGCACTATGTGCGTACCCTTTGGGGTTAGTGGGCGCACAATATCCACTTCTATAACATCATGTCATTTGACTAACAGTGCAAGGTATAGGTGTTGGAACCCTAGACTTGTTGGAGAGTTATGGTCTTCTTGACAAAGATATCCTCTTGTCCCATGCGACTCCATTGGATGACTCGGATGCCCAGAAACTTGTCAAGGCCGGAGCATTCATTTCCTCAACTCCTGATACCGAGCTTCAGATGGGCCAGGGTTGGCCCGTTTGTTTCCAAGACAATGCCAAGTCCATTAGTTCGCTAGGTATTGACTGCCATAGCAACAACACTGGCAGCATCGTGGCACAAATGAAAGTCGCAATCCAGGCAGAACGCGCACGTCGCAACGATGAAATTCACAAGAGTGGCAAGTTTCCCTCCAAGGTCGCGGTCTCTGTTCAAGAAGCGTTTCAACTGGGAACAATTCGAGGTGCCAAGGCTATCCGCATGAGTGATCAACTTGGTTCTTTGGAGGAAGGGAAAATTGCCGATATTCTTGTGTGGGATACACTAAGCCCTGGAATGATTTGTGCTGCTCAAGAAGATCCAATCGGAGCTATCATTCTGCATTCGTCCCCTGCCGATATTGAAGCAGTCATTGTTAATGGCCAATTCAAGAAACGAGATGGTCGTATCACATCAACTAAGCTCGATCTTGGGCTGTTTCCTGAGTTGCAGCCAGAGAAATCAGAGCTGGAATGGCGTGAGGTAGCTCTCGAGTTAATCAAGAGCCGAGATAGAATCCTTGAAGCAGAGAAAGCGAGTGGAGCTGATGATAAAAAGGCAGTATATGAAGCCGGGCTTGAGCTCTTTGGGGTTGATAAAGAGATGCTAGCTGCTTAAAACCATCAATCGTTCAGAGCTCAACATTTGGACTTCTCAGATTTTCTCAACAGGGTTTTCAATTCTTTTCGAAACCTCTTCCCTTATGAATGGAAAACTGTTACAAACAAAGACTCAGTGACCTCTCGAGCCAGACTCATGAGCAGCTACTCCATCTACCAGCCACGGTTCCTCTTGAGCTCGTACCACCAGTTACGGAACATCCAACCATCGAAATCAGTGATACTGCTAGAGCTACCAGCCAGCATGATGAAGTTGGTAACACCAGAGGGGGTCCAGTCTAAGGGCAATGTCAGTCATGTACACGTTACTTCGGGTCAATAGAAGACAAACCGTAGAAATCGTCCAAGCCAAAAGTATGTCCCATCTCGTGAAGCAAGATCTGCATGTTGGATTGAGTGATACTACCCATGAAGTACTCCCGACCCATTCTCTGACCCCAATCACCACCAGCACCACCGCCAAATCCATCAGTCAGCCAGAGCGACTTATCATAGTGGCGAGCAGCACCACCGGGGCACTGGCTGTAGTCCCCGTTCTGGTGGAAAAAGCGGCCGCAAGCCGGAGCACATTGAGGAGCTTCCTCACTGTCTCTGTCAGTATAGACATCAATACCCGATGTGGATCCCTGGAGAAGAGAACGGTCGCGAACGGCCCAGCCTACGACGTTGATCTTGATGTTGGAGTATGGGAAGCCGTCGTAGCCATACACCCATTGGAACCATTTCTGATACTGCTGGTTATAAACAGTAGCGATTTGGTTGCGCTGGGCTTCGGTGACGGGGGTGCTGGACTCCCATCGGACACAAACATTGATGGATCTAAAAATGAGTCAACAACGAACATCAAACTAATATAGGAAAATAGGAAGGCAAGTACCCTGAAGTAGCTCTAATCTGATCCCAACCATAGTTGCGGAATCCATAGAGACCATTGGAATACGTGCTCACTTGATGATCCCACACTTGCTTCAGCGGGGTCACCAAGTTAGACGGCGGGTTCCAGCCAGACTGGCGCTTCTCAGGTCGGTTCCAAAGCTGAGTGTCGCGAGTTGCCTTGGAACTAGTCTTCTGAGACCAGATGGAAGGGTCGCTGTCTTTGTTCTCGGATAGATCAAGGCCGTTGGCGGCTGACGCGAAGGCCAGAACAGCCGAGAATGGGAGTTCAAAACGCATTTGGACTTGAGGATCAGGCAAAGAGTGACCAAAAGTGAAGTGATTGTTGAGGCTACTAGGTAGAGCTAAAAAGTTAACAACGATGCACGACGGCTCGTTTTATATTCATTCAATCCGCCAGGAACTCAGAACCCTTAACTTTTACACTACCGTTCTCATGGCATGTTCGTCAGTCCAGAACAGTCTTTCTCCGGACCATATCTATCCGCAAACCCTTCTAGGAATATTAAGCATAAATAGCAGAAACAAATGCGCGCCAATCAAAGACAAAGGGCAGGATGTGAAACCCCCCTTAATAATAGTAGATACTACTATAACCATCCCATTCAGATTATCCCAACCGGATATTACGAGACAAGTGCCGGCTTATTGGAGGATTTTAGTTAATCCCGGCGAACTTTCTGTCTGACAGTCTGGGGTGCATGCCTACTGAAATCCGTCGCCGAAATTGGAAGGCGTAATGGAATTTGGAAAGATAGTGGAAGTTTTTGTGAAGCCTAATAGGTCGTGAGTATTCCATGATACGATGGTGTTTCTTTTGGGGTTTCCATGTTCTCTTTTGGCTTCCTCCGTCGCTCATTTCCTCTAGCTTAACAGATATCGGGTGCAGAATCGCGTTGCATTCGGATTATACGCGGGAAGAATCGTATAAGTCTTGCGTTTATCCAAGCGACTGGATAGTTTTAATTGTGATTTGAACTCAGATTTGTGGAAACAGAAGGCAGACAATGAATACTACCCATACTCGTACCAGTAGGTAGCGGCTAATTGTCAAAAGGACTTTTGTAAGAAACCATTCAAGGTCGCTTACTATACAATAAACGATACCCGTAATCACATCTGCCAGAATTCATCAATCATATAGATCATAGTCACAGTCGTCGACACAATCTCTCCAGCTAGTATCGTCATCATAATCCGAACGACCAGAGTAGCGTCCCCTTTCGAAAATGTAATCACCAGCCAAGAGCTTTTGAAACGTGAAGCGGCTTGGCAATGACTTCTCGACCAGCTGAACTGCTAACTCCACCTCATTGACATCCACTATAATCTTGGTCGTCTCAGGTACAGCTCGGCTCAAGTAGTCCAGATCAGGAGTCAGCCAGGCTGCGCGTTCTTCCAAGCCGTCGTCTGATTGACTTTCGTCAGTGTAATTAGGGGTCGAAGGTTCCAGTTGGTCGATGATGATACTTAGAGTCAAGAGCTTGCCAAGTAACACGTCCCAGGTCTTTGGATTCATGTGGGATCCGGGATAACCAAGGCCTTTCTCAGGCTCGAACACGAGAACCACCTTCCGCAATTGGTCCATTGGCTCACATCCAAACAATTTTAGCGTATCCATCTCGCCGCCCGGAGGAACGTTGATTTAAAAGATATTTGCGTTGTATAACATTGCCTTGACTTCATCCGTGATTTGGTGACAGAGAAGAAGCAGTTAGGGCAATGCGCTCTTATCTTGGATAGCATTTCCGATGAGAGACTCCGTGATAGCAGAGATTTTTTCTCCTTCGCTTGTCTCAATCGAGCCTCTCGATGAGTCGTCGCAGATTTCACTCCCCACAGAAGTGAAGTCACCTTGATAGGGAGCCTTGTAGCACACGCCACCAGAAATGATCATATGGACGTTCTAGGGAATGCAAAGTTGGTAGATGCGTTGACGAAGCTCAAGTGGCATCGCCAAAAATGGGCTGGGCTTTGAGCAGGAGGAAGTAGACATTTTTGTCTTGTCGAAAAAGTTGGAATGTTTTCCGTTTCTACGTGTGAAAACCGAAAGATGATGCCTCTTTAAGTCATTCAAGGTGAGGGGCATGGTCGGCCTCCTGCATATGTACGACATGTTTTCATTGGTTTGATTTGCCAATCGCCTTATGTCCGTTGGAGAAGTACTATTTGTTCCATGGTAAGCCACTTCTGTCATTGGGGATTCTTTGGGGGATTTCCAAAACAACAACATCGAGTCCCGGCTTTGGAGTGTTGCACACACAAGCCCTGACTAGCCAGTGAGATTGTCCTCTTAGTGGATTATTTGCGACGAATAGTTCCAGTGCCATTCAAGATAAATTACGAGTCCTCAAACGTATGGTCTTCCCGAATCTTAGGTGAGGCTCTTCTTTCGCGTAGTCTAAGTCAAGTGCCTATGTGTCATCACCCCCCTCAAGCCGTGGACTCGCTCTTAGCCTTATTCCCACGCTTGGTAAAGATGTCCCAAAAATCTCGGAGGAATTTAACAAGAGGACTAGAAGCCTCTTCGTAAGCTGTAATCATCGGTGCCTCCCACACCAAGTCCACATCTTCACGCTTGACAATTCTGGTGCGCTTCGCCAGCTTCCAACCGAAGTCTAGCAGGGGCATAACAACTGGCATCGTATAAGCTGTGATAAACCCACTGATATTAAACGGATTGAAACTCTTATATCTGTAACTATATAAGGGGGCAACTATTAAAGTCTGCTTTTAACTATAGTAAAA
>JAASAY010000055.1:0-137271 GCA_014822085.1 Fusarium stilboides
CCCATGGGGGGCGGCGGCGGCGGAGGGACCTGGTACGGTCTCGAGGGATCGGTGCCCGAGACATGTCTCTGGTTTGCCGGATACATGATGGACGGCGCGGGGGGCAACCCGCCTCGAGGAACAAAGTGGGCAGAGTTGTTGTCGACAGCAGGCGGCGGCGAGGTGTGTTGTCGAAGAAGAGAATTAGGTGTATGCAATGGAGACGGAGAAGCAGCGCTGATACTGGCGCTAGCTGTCGAAGCCCTTGGACGTAAGCTCGAGGCAGAGGAGACAGGGTGGAGGAAGTGAGCGTATTCGACAGTCGCTATGTCTGAGGATGATGGGCCCAGGGGCCGGGGTCTGTTGACGGCTGGGGCAGTATGCGCTGTAGGCGTATGCGCGGGAGGATAAGAAAAAGAGGACGGCCCCGTCAAGGAGGATGCAGATGCTGAGGACGACAGGGCATAGGCCGGAGGATGGTCGTGGACGTTTGAAGTCCCGTCGACAAGGATCAGGTCCTGAAGACTGGGTCGCGAAAAGGAATGGAGCCTGGCGGTTGTTGCGAGAGCCTGGAGAGAGGCAGTAGTCTCTGGGCTAGCTAAGGTTGTAGCAATAGGCTCTGGGGAATGAGCTTGAGGCTGAGATTGAGAAGCCTGAACCTGCTGTTGCTGTTGCGCCTGGGCCTGAGCCAAAGCTGGTGGCAGGTCGAAATTGGCAGCGGGACGGGAAACCCGTCGCAAGCTATCGCTACCCTTCATGGCTTGTATCTGCGGTGGAGTAACATGGCGAGGTGGGTCGTGTCGACAAGGATCCTGGGGCTTGGGGGCTAGACCAGACCAAGCTAGGATACCAGTAGGATGCTGAGATGCCAGGGTTGTCGAGTGGAGGAGATGTGATGGGTGGTTGCTGTTGCTTGGTGGACAGGACAAGAGTTGTGATGGGATGGGATGGGATGGAGTTGTTAGAATGGAACTTGACCGCCGAGGTCAACACGTGCAATACGACTGAACAAAGGCAGTAACTCGACCTATCTGCTTACGGACTATCAGCAGTCAATTATTACTACCTCTATGGCGCTTTGTCCCAAGCCGTTAGATGGGAAACTTTGTTTTTCTCCTCATATCCCATCCCCTCATCAAAGAAGCCTTCTCTCGTATGTACCCAACTCGTTTTCAGCTGGGCTGGAAGGCGTCTGGCGCTTAGCGACAGCTGGGATGGTGTGTAGAGAGTGAAGACACCCGCAGACGTGCGCTAGGTGCAACCTTATGGAGGGGACCTCCCCAGCAAATCGGCATCATCCAAATGTCGCCTGTCTCAGTTAATCGGGACGCCAGTTGTTGGCTGTTAGACACCTTTTCAGAGTTGTCAATGTCTTGGGGAATTTCAGCACGTCGATGTCGATGTGCATAAGCGCAAAAAAACCCCTTGCTTTGTTTTGGTTTGCTACGCACGACAGTATTTTCAACTCTAAGCCTTGGCTCAGCCTTCTCTCACTCACCCTCCTTTACTCAATTGAACTGGGTACACAAAACCCCTGGATGATAACCCATGGTAAACTCAGTCAACTAATCATCACAAATACGAGAATGTTCCTGACTAGACTTGAAAGTCAACACACGACAACCCCTAACCCAGGGCAATGGAACGTGGGACTCGCTTGAGTGAATAAATAGAGGGGACTTTTCCAGTGGCGTCGCACTAGACGCTCTTCATCAAGACGGCTACTGTGCCAAGAACGGTAAGTCGGGGAACTTTCGATATCATGATACAACTAGCGGCTCAAAGAACCGTTTGGCGATGAACAGACGCTTCATAGTCAAACTATGTTAGCTCGCGAGCTCTTTTCGTATCAACCGTATGGCCAATTTCCCCCGCGTCTACTAGGCCACCAAAGTTCACTACCATTGTACCCGCACAAGCCGTTTCAAGTTATTCAACCTGTCCAATTGTATGTATAATCCTCCTCTTAAACCTAACAAACCTAAACGCCCGTGTCCCGTAACATGCTCGCCAGTCGTAACCCAGTCTAGAATACCGTGCAGCTTATACGCGCTTCTTGTAATAAGAGTCCCTGTTCACATAACACTGCAGTTTCCAAATTTGAACCCATAGCCCTCCTGGCACTGCTCAAGATAACCAGCCTCTTCCTCGGATCCCACAGGAACGTTGTGTTTCCGCACAAGACCCGAGATCTTGAGGCTCTGCTCACCCTCTCCGTGCCACCACTTGAGCTTCTGAAGCGTTGTGCCCTCGTCATCATCTGTGCTAAGCTCCCACTTGCCTGAAGACACAGCCACCTCGCATTGCTCCTTAGGGAAATGGTACTCGGGCAAGAACACAATGGTGGGCGCTTCATCTGGCGCTGCCTTTGGTGCTTTCACCTGGAGTAGATATGTACATTGTCGCAAATCAAACCCAGTGGACACAATATCACCATAAACTACTGTGGGCGTTGGGCGCACATAGGCTTCGGCGGCACGATATCCAGGAGCATTGGTTAGTTGGGGGTCCTTGGGAGATGGTGCGGAGCTGATTGATGGGTTGGTGATTGTGCGTTTGAGATTATCGGGTGTAACAGTTCGATCATCGGCCACGTCCTTTTTGGGGTTCGCGGAAGTCGTAGTCCTCGCCAGATCCAGTGTTGACTGCGAGTATTCGGGAAGAGGAGATTCCGGGAGGGGCTTATCGTCCAGTGATAGAATGGACAAATCCTCGCCGTTCCAGAAATCTCCTCGCTCATGGCTGTTCCTTGCGCAGTACGTCCACAAGCAGTGTCCCTCAAGCGCAGAACCCTCGACAGCAAAGTAGTTTGCATCCATCGCAGCCGACTGGCTCGAGTAGTCACCTGTTTTGTAGGCCTTCTTGTCGTCCATATCGTATGGAATTCCGAATTCTGACAAGACACAGGGATGCCTTCCTGTGCGATCAAGACCTTCTTGTCTTAATGTATGGAGCTGATCTCGAAGACAGTTTCGGATGGCCGTCTCTCCGATTCTGATCGCCAGAGCCGGATGCCAATACTTGCCTCGTAATACTCCTACCACATCGACGTTCCAAGTACTATTCCAGTGCTTGGTCATGAGCGTAATACCGTCATAGTAATGAGGGGTGAATGCCATTCGGGGGTCGTCGTCTTCAGTTCCTTTGATCTCGGGCGGCAATTCGAGGGTGGGAAACTGCATCAGCATGATGCAATCTTTGTGAACAGCTCGGCAGATCTTGACGTATTTCCGCCAGAAATCCATGAAGTAGGTATTAGTAAAGTTCGGATAGTCGATAACTTTACCAGTATTGGGGTTCTTGGCAAAATAGTCTTTGCGAAGAAGGGTGTCGGTTTTCATATCCCAAACCCCGTGCTGTGCCCAGATACACTCTCCAAGTTTCCAATCGGGGTCTCGCTTCCACCCATATCGTGAGTCGTCGTAACCTTCCGGTAGCCATGCAATTTCACCATGAGGGTCAACGAGTGTCGTTCCAGTCTTGTAAGGACCAAGACCACCCATCTCCCAAACATCGACTTCGCATGCCCGGCCCATACCAGTCAATAGCGTCTGCCACATCGTCGGGCAGGTTCCCTTTTTCAAGGGGTGCTCTTTGGGAATCACAGTAAGATCCTTGTAACCAGTCATGCCCTTGTTTGGCTCGTTCATGCTCTCCCAACCGATAACAACATCATTCTCCAAATCGCCTGCCTCATGGATCCGTTTGGCAAGGTGGCCACATGCCTTCATGAAATGGTCCTGCAGGTAATCTTGGATATTGACGCCGTCGATGATACACTTTGGAGCAAAGTCTTTGCCGGCGAAGAACAGAGTGAAGATGGTCCCGGCTGCAAGTCGATAGTAGTTTGTCGACCAAATCATCTTTGGAAACTCATCGGGGTTGGGGTATGTGTTCTGAACAATAGCCGCATCAGTTGCGGCGAAACTTTGAGGGTTAAGACCGCAGGCATATATAGTCCATAACGGCGCTCCAGATCCACCAGTGAACCGAGACCAGACATCCTGATGAGGATCCATGAATATGTAAAAGCCATAGTCCTTTGCTAATCTTAAGATATCAATCGTATGTTGGATGAACTCCTCGTCGTATCTTCCGGGTCCTGCCGCCTCGATTGCCTCCCACGTAAAGATATAGCGAATGGTGTTAAAACCGAAGCGCTTGAGTCGCGCAAAGTGAGATCGTGCATCATCCTTGGGGAATGGACGCTGGTGAAATGTTGCGTTATCGCCGTCGAAGAAGTCGGTGGGAACGTGGGATGGTTGATCGGGTTCGCTGGGAAGTTTGGCATCAGCGGCGACATTGATACCACGGAGGACGACCTGACGACCGTGACCATCACGGAACTGGCCGTCTTCGATCAACAAGCGAAAGGACGACATGGCTTATCCCTATATAATCTGCTATGTCGATGTTGAAAGAGCGGGAATGAAAGAGTTGAGGGGGGAAACTGGGAACAGACCAAGCTAAGTTAGCTGGGGGCAACGCTTGACGATGACGTTCAAGGAAGACGCCCTGGAGGCTGGAGACTACAGGGATGAAAGGACCCTTGTTAGTAAGCGGAGTATAGATCCGTCGCAAGATGATTGCGTGTTAGAAGTACGCTTGATAAACAGTCGTTTACACGAATACTTGAGGATTGAAAAAAGCTGAATATGACTTGAACTGCAACGATACTCAGTTGTCTCTCATTACCTACCTAGGTAGTCTCAATGTTCAAGGTCATGAGGGTCATGATCCCTCCAGGTCCCCCACCTTCCGGGGTTTATCATGAGCCCGAACATCAGCCGACTGAATCCGTAGGCGTATTCGCTCTATCAACCCAAGCCACATTCAAAAATAAATTGGTGTCTCTGTTGAATCTCCATAGACGTCATGAAAGCTGGCACAGATCGCAGAATGAAACATGAGCACCCAAAGATCGACCACTAGGATTATGCATGACAGCAGCGATTATCCCCCAAAAGAACAATCCAATGAAGTCGCTGCTTAAGACAATAGTCCCATAAAGTCCTGTCAAGAGAGAACCCAGCGGGTATAAAACGAGAATACGGAATACGATGAATGGATGGGTCGGATATTATTATCAATCGTATTCGTCATCTCATGTGGCTTTATTTAAGCGCTAAAACGAATGCCGCAACCAGGTTAATTTAGTAAGCCAGCTCCGTTGTCCGTGTAAGCGAAAACACCTTGACCGAGAGTCCGTAGACGGACCTCGGGGTTGACACGAATTATAGTTGTACGACAGTGAATTGATCCTTTGAAGTACGTGAGACTGAGGGTATTCTCAAGTAATCTCGTCAGCTTCATCATCTTCTTACGTCTAAGCTTGTCAGATAATAGTTTGATCAATGACAACCCGATTACTTGTCACCGAAATAGGCATAGTTTCGAGACCTCGCAAATCGGACATTTTACGCAATTACAAATGCGAAAATCCGCGGCCGTTAGTTAACTCCGCTGCAGTACCAAGCTATTACTCCCCTCGCTCGACCGATTCTCCATTCATTTTACAGAAAACCAACCAGCCTACATAGTTCTAGAAGCTCTTTTTTCAGCTCAGAACGTTTGTTCCAGATCAGATCTCTAATCTGGTTGTTCATATCTCTACTTGACAAGTCCCTTAACCTTCTGTCACTGACCCACACCTATTTGCCGGCCTACTGCTATTCCGCTTGTGGCTGGAACTAATAGACGAGCAATTCAAAACACCCCTACGATTCTCGCATTCTATATTCCGGTAAGAGTTGGGACTTGTCGGAATCGGAAAATCAGCTTCGAAATTATTCGATTTTCTGGTTTGCACTCTCCCGGTCCAAGAGGTGAAGCCGTCCGGCGCTTCCGCCCACCGAGCCGGAGACATTCCCCGGTGTGCTCGGAACGACATCTCGAGCTCATGACGACGCCCAAAGAAAGGGCTTTTAGAGTTGGTGTTTTCTGTTCGCCGCGTTATTCCTGAAGTCCTCGGGGTCCTTTTTACATGATTTCGATAAATTCGATATAATTTCAGAGATACCTTGATATTATGCGGAAGTCAACAACACCTCAGCCAACTGGACCCGAAAGCATCTCCTCCTCGCGGGTCTCTAAGCTTGCTAGAAGACCGCACCGCAAGTCGAGGAATGGATGCTTCAACTGCAAGAGACGGAAAGTCAAGGTAAATCATCTTCACCACCTATATATAGCTTGGAATTTTGCGAAAATTCCGAGCTATCCCGTCCTATATCCAGCGCTGACCAGCCCCAGTGCGACGAGGTGAAGCCTGCGTGTGCCAACTGCGTGCGCTTTGGTATTCCCTGCGACTTTGCGCCTCAACCACCATCTAGTGACGATTCAGCACCACAAAGGTCTCCTCCAGATGTCGTCTCCGTTCTAGCAGAACCTTCAACGACACCACGCCGAGGCCCTGGCCGGCCAAGGAAAGATTGGGCAGCGCTCACACGACCACCTCCGCCACCGTCAGACAGAACTACAACATCTCCTACTTCCACAGTTGCTACCCCCGCTTCTTCGTCAACAGTATCAAACTCGCAGCCATGTTCCTTGAATGTTGCTGATGCTGAGTTACTCTTTCACTTTATGACCCATACCTCGCGGACTCTGCACGATGCAGATGATCCTGCCGCCAGTATCGCATCATTCTGGGCGAGAAATGTTCCCCAGATCGGCCTCTCTTACCACTTCGTTCTTCATATGATGTATTCCCTCGCTGGATATCATCTGGTTTATTTAGAGCCCAAGGGAACCGAGCGGTATTCTCAGAATCTCGCTCTCGCAGCGCATCATTCGGAACTTGGTCTTGCTGAAATGAATAAGACTCTAACGAACCTAAACGAAATAAATTGCGGCGCCCTCTATGTCGCGGCGGTTCTTGTCTGTTATTGCACTTTTGCTGCTGGTCCCACGGGTCCTGGCGACCTACTTATCTGCATCGTTGATGATGCAGCTGCGCAGAGGTGGCTTCCATTAATCCACGGCGTCCGGCTGATCCGACAGAGTATCGAACCAGCAACACTCTTTACAGGCCTTATGTCCCCTCTGGGTGGTGGTGCAGACCCAGAGATAGAGGATCGAAGACCTGAGTATCTGGTGAAAGGGTTCTCCCACATCGACTGGATCGGCCCCCTTGAGAAGCTTCGTTTATGGATCGCATCTCATGAGAACCCAGACACAGCTTTGTATTTGAGGGTTCATAAATCACTGTGTGATGTATATGAGGCCAACTATGGCAACGCCAACGGGGCTTTCGAAGGTTCAATGACCAACAAGCTTGTCTTTGGATGGCTTTACCGCATGCAAGATTTATTTGTTGGGTGCCTACAAAGAAAGGCGCCACAAGCTCTGCTTTTGTTGGCGTATTATGTCCCTTTATTTCAGACGATGAAACGATGTTGGTATATGGACGGATGGGCGGCGCATCTGCTCGACAATATCCGAGGATTTTTAAGCCCGGACCTGCTAGGATGGCTGGATTGGCCAATAGAAGTATCTCGGTAGCCTGGGAATATATAATGTCAAGATAGAATTGGATTGGATTGGATAAACTTCAACTCAACAAATTCTTCCCTGTTCAATCAATGGGAAGTTTTCTCAAAGTCAAACTAAAACTGTGCCTCTTAAAGCGTTCGACTCTCTGAACCTACATGCTTGTATTGTCCAGAGGTTTGTAGGATGGTGCCAGTTTGACTAGGTCCTGTGGTAATAACATACCTTATCGTATGAAGTTCGGTCATCGACATTGCTATGACAGACTGAGCAACGACAGACACGAAAAGAGTGTATGAGTTGAGTCGCGTCTCAAAAGCAGTAAGTTGGCATATGCCTTAACAAGAGAGAATTCATTGATTGCAGGAAGCAACTACGTATATATACAAGTTTGATCGGATGCTGAGCCTTGAAAAGTGACTTCAGCTCGATCTTGTCCGCAATGACATACGAGCGATTTGTTCCAACGTCGCAACCTTGCCGAAACATCCGCCTATTAACCAACGACGTCAGTTCATTTCCGAAAACTCAAAATGGAATGCGAAAACCCCTTGAAAGTTCCACTTCTCTTTGGGACTTTTAAGCATATGGTGTGAGCGGGCCCTGTAGCGGTGCAGGTTTGGTATTGGTTTGATAGCCGACATCCGGATATTCATGTGACAGTACATCTACTTATCCGCGGATCTATCTTGTCGATGTTGGTATATCACCCGAGCCCGCGGTTAAACATGTTCTGGTTCCTCGAAAGTTGTCGTGTCAAGAAAATTGCCGTTGACTTTATAGTAGAAGCCAGGCGAGGCTCTATCCTAAGTGTTATCATCACGGCCTTGATATAATCGAAAGGAGACCTTTGGGGCCATACATTCTAATCAATCTCATCCGATAAATTAACCCCCCATAGTGCCCAGTACAAAGCTGCCTTGCCCTTCTCGTATAGTTGACATGCCATAGCCGAAATCTTCATTCGAAGGGCGAGGGCGACACGAGGGTTAATAATGGGAGTAACCAGCCTTCCTGGGCCATGTGTTTGGTAGCGGTGTACAATATGCACTCCTCCACTGCGCCAGGTGGTGCGAGTGACCGATCCCCGTATTGGTAAGGGTTTTCCACTCATGGCAGACCAGACCTCTTCTGAGCATCCGCGCGGTGGTGCTTTCTCGATAAGGGTTATAGTAACATCCTCAAACTCGACACTCTCGGGTGTATTTGCGTTCCTCGCTTCTAGTTTCCCACAGGTTCTGCAGAGGGGTGACTCTCTGTAAGGTTCTCCCCAATGTCGATGCTCATGATAATGGACGACATAACTACCTCGATCCTCCCTAACATGGCACTTTGTCGAAAGGATTTGGAGGGAATTTCCAATACTAATGAGTTCAATCTCCGAATCTGACCGGTGATACGTTGGGATGGTATCTGGGTCCGTCCCCTGACAACACAGACACCCAGATCGAGTCTGCCTCCGACTGTAGCTGGAATGTTTCTTGTCGTCGCGGTGGTCGTATGTCATATTTGAGTATCTTGGTTCTTCCGATCTCCAACTCTCATGAGTACTGCGGTGACTTTCGTGAGTTCTCTGGTTTGTGCGCGATGAGGAAGTCTCTGCGACCATAAGAGGCTCTTCAGTGACTTCCGGGCTGCATTTCGATTGATTCACCTTTGAGGGCGACGATGACTTCTCAGTAGTGATATTAGCCTCTGTGTTGGTTCCTTTGAGTTCATCGCTTTGTGATAAAGCTTTAGGCTTGAGAGCGATCTCGAGTGATGACTTAGTGGGTTGATCCTCCTCTCGAGTAATGGCCTTCTTTAGTCGGCAGTAAAAACAAAGCGCGCCAAGTTCACGGCACCTCTCACAGGGTGGTTTGGATCCAGTGCATGATGACTCAACTAATTGATCATGAGAGTCGATTCCATCCTCATGATCAAATGCTTCACAAATATCCCAGTATAAAGAGTCCATGATGATTATGCGATGTGAAGCAACTGACGGAATGCGCAAATGGTCGGAATATCTTGTTTACAAGAGATACCAAGGTCGAGCTCTTGCAAAAGTGGTTGAAAATGCGCATTGCAGAAGGTGGGTGTTGATAAAGATGAGTACGTTCAGTGATATTCGAAGGGTGGCCACCAGTTATATCTAGAGTCATTCAAACTTTGGAACATAGGTACTTGCATACGAACATTAGGTAATACTTAGGGGCACTTTCTCTTTCATGCACGCATCCAAAAACCGCAACAGACTACTTTAAACCCTGTAGGCGACTCAACAGGAATCTTAAGGCGCTTTGCGTTTAACCCAGTAATAAGCAACCTCACATTTAGGTGAACGCCTACGTATATTCATTGTCTGAACCAATAGAAGAAGCTAGGAGGTCTTTAATGTTATGATCATGTTTATAGAGAACTCGGGCCTTGGGTATCTATTGACAGGAACACATTTCAATAACCTTACAGGTAGTGGGATTTTGCTACCTGGTATTGTCTTGAGAGCTTCTTTGACCGCGTGCCGTTCCCGCCACTTACACGCCACTAACTGGCTATCGCCTCAGATTTGACAGTTACATCGTTGAATATTGTATACCTACTAGGTAGTACTTGTATGATTATTTCTAATACCACGACCTTCAAGGTTATCCTAGGTAGCTGTCTGCTATGCTGTGCTTTGCCCATCCTCATTGGCTCTGTTGCAACTCTTTACTGCCTACGTTTCTGCCTAATGAGCCATGTCACTTTGGCTACTAAAGCGCATCATAACTTGCCTATTAAATTCACAAAATTCTAAGCTCATGTTTCACTGATAATATTGGGTCCACTTTAATTGTTGTTGGTCGCTAGTATTTATACCTTCGTAAGCCTTCATAAATTATCGAGCTCTCGACCTGATCCTTCAGCCCATACTAGTTACTCATCTACTGCTCTCGTCTTCCATCGTTTTCCCTCTCTTAAAGATGGCCACTCACGAAGCCTCAAGCCCTGTTTCGAATTTTCTACCTCGGGACCCTTCTCTCGAAACTCGCCCAGTTCCTCACAAGCGCTCTTTCAACATCCGCTCATTCGGCCCAGGTGCCGATCCAGATGTTCTCAGAACAGCGCGATCTGTCAGGGAAGTAGACTTCCATGTCCGGCCTTCGGATTACAGCGATAACCCTGACTTTGACAGTCAAGTGTTTGAAAGAGAAAGACCGTTCAACCGATGGATTCTCGACACAGAAGACTGGCTGGGGTATAAGAAGAGGTCCGACGACAACCGCAAGCTTCTATCCGCCGTAGAAGCTTATCAGAACAAGACGCGAGGGCCGCTCAACCAAGCTATCACAGATCCGACGTGGGGCTACTACATCTTTGCTACGGCATATTCAGAAGAGGCGCGCCAAAAGCTCGAACCGGCTGTGGAAGCCTTGGTCTTGCTCGCGCTCAGAAGTCTACGACAACTCTCATCCTCACCTTACTGTGAAGAGGCAGCCAAGCGGTTCAAACTTGATGTCATAGAAGACAAGGAGTCTCTGGAGAACGCATCAGAAGATCGGGTGAGGGAAGAATTCTGTGCACAACTCAGAGGTTTGGGGTTGCTTGAAGACGATCTCATGTTTAGAGGAAGTGGCCCGAGCCGGTTTGCAGCATGCATTCTTCTCGACGAAGACACGATCGACACATTGTCCAGGATCTCATTCTCACTTGATGTGGAGGAGGATGGATTTGATCTTCAGGACATTTCTGTGAGGATGATTGACCCTAAGTGGGATTATCCAACAGAGCCATACCCAGGCACAACTGATGGCGGAGTACCCTATCGAGGAGCGGACGACTGTCCCGTTCTCGATCTCGTAGAGCTTTACCGCAGAATGGATGGGGATTTGATGGGAGAATATCCCATGGTGTAAGCTTTATGGTAGCATGTCTAGATCTAAGAATGAATCGAACAACCTGTATGGCGAGTGCAAGAAGTTGACCAAATTCTGTGTTTAATCCACCCTGGACTCATACCTTTGTTGGGGGACCAGGGCCTTAAGCGGAGGCATCCAATGGAGATATTCCAAATAATGAAGAAAACAAGTTATTGATACGCGAATTACTTAAATCTAGGTCATAGATCTAAATGACAAAGTGAATCAAGTAATTTAATTATTATGAGCGTTAAATATGCATAAATTATACATGAAATAGTCTGCATTATCAAGATTACCTGTGCTCTGTCACTAAAAGATAGATGGATATCTCGATTATTCGCTGATAATAATAAAATCGGGTTGTAGGGTAACGGACAGAGATAGCGTTCAGCTCACAATGTGTACCTGAATAGATGAGCGGAATATCTTCGGCTATCAGCCGATCTCGAAAATGACATAATTCATCCACTGAGCAGTTCCACCAGCGACAGCCTGGTGAATGTATGATCCATTCAATCAGTGTACTTTCAATAGCCTTTTTCTTTCACTTCCACGTCCGCTTTTGAGAGCCTCTGCATCTGAGAAGCTTGCCAGTTACTTTCCACCCATCGAAACCACAAACATCGGTACCTGCAGCTCTTAACACCGCCAAAGGGAGCTTCTACGAGTTTGGTGGGGTTGCCCTCCAACACAATAGAATCAAAGCATCATGTCTGGAACAAAGGCGGCTCTAAAGGCCATCAACGATGCCATCCGCCAGCAAAAGTTTGACGATGCTGTGAGCAAGGCACAGGAGCTTCTGGAAAAAGACTCCAAGAACTACCAAGCGTAAGAGACGATCTGGGCTCATCAAGGAGCTACCCCGCCATGAGAAGTTCAGGCTGACACCGATTCAAGCCACATCTTCCTAGCATTTGCTCTGGACAAACAGGACAGACTTGATCAAGCTCAAGAGACTTATCGCTCTGCAACATGGCTTCGACCCCAGGAGGCTCAGGCATGGCAGGGTCTGATCAAGTTGTTTGAGAAGCAAAACAACAAGAAGCTTGCAGACTACCACCAGGCAGTCGTTAATCTAGTACAGATTTACCGAGATGCTGAGGACATGTACAAGTGTCAAGATGTCGTGATCAAGTTTATCGACTTTGCCAGAGTTCAAGGAGACGAGATACAATATGCGGACGCTCTATCGATACAGCTTCCTGAAAGCCCGCTGTACCCCATTCTCGAGGGTCGTTTCCCTCACCCCGCAAAGACTTACGAGACTATCGCACACATCATCGAGAAATTTGAAAAGCACCGGATAAACACTTTAATTGGAGAACGACGAACCAAGCTGGGCGCCAAGCTCACTGAAGTAACCCTTGACGCCAAGCGGGAAGTTTACAGTCAGAGCAGACTGGAACACATTTATCGACAACTCATCAACTGGACAAGCGACGACGACCTAAGACGGCAGTATGAAGAGAAGCTCCTCCAGCTTTGCTATGATCGCCTCCTTGTAGCACCAACAGGTGCTGAAAAGGACACAGAGCGCCAGAAAGTCCTCGATCTGGCCAACGGTATGGTAGCCATCAAGTACCCCTACAAGCTCGCCTGGGATATCTCGATAGAGTGGCAGGATAAGAAGGAGATTCGAGAATGGGATGTCGACGTTCTGAGAGCTTATTGCTCCTTCTTTCCCGACAGCGACCTATACAAAGTCATCACCAGTTATCTAACAAGTCCAATTTCACCATTCCCACCAGAGAAACCTCAAGAGAAAGCAAAGACAGCTTCCAATGAATCAGATGAAAGCTCCGATGACGACGATGGCGGAGTTCCCACACTTGTGGTTCCCTTGACCGATGAGGATCGACTTATTATGATAACTGAAGGAATCACCACTGCTGACTCAGTCCTTGCGTATCGACTTACCGGCCAATATCTTCTCTACATCGGAGAATATGAGAGCACTGTTGAGTTCATGCGTAAAGGATCAGCTCTACTGACACAAGAGCGCAAGAAGACAGGGCTTTCATTTGCCAATGCTGAAGACTCCTATTACCTATCGCTCGGAACAGCATTGGTTTACTATCAATCTCCTCGACACCATAAGGAGGCAAAGGAGTTGTTCGACAAGGTTCTGGAGCGTGATACCACCTCTACTTCTGCTTTGATCGGCGTTGGTCTCATCTATGAAGAAGAGGAGGAATACGATCAAGCTATCGACTATCTCACCCGAGCTTTGGAGCGTGATCCGACAAATATCAAAGTCAAGTCGGAGGCTGCGTGGGTCAAGGCACTCAAGGGAGACTGGCAAACCGCAAAAGATGAACTACAGGATTGCATTGAACCCCTCGAAAAGCAGGGTGCCGCATCAAAAGAATTGTTGGGCGAGACGCAGCATCGCTTGGGAGTTTGCATCTGGAACATTGATACCAGCAAGGCTGCGCGCAAACAACGAAAGGGAGAATGCGCCTACGCATACTGGCTGAGTGCTCTCGGCAATAATTTGAACCACGCACCCACATACACGTACCTCGGAACCTACTACGCTGATTATGCGAAAGATAAGAACCGGTCGCGACGTTGCTTCCAGAAGGCATTAGAGCTATCTCACGCTGAAGTGGTTGCAGCTGAGAGACTTGCCCGCTCCTTTGCGGACGACGGAGATTGGGATAGAGTCGAGCTCGTCGCCCGCCGAGTCGTTGACTCTGGCAAAGTCAAGCCGCCACCAGGATCCAAGAGAAAGGGAATCAGCTGGCCGTTCGCCGCGTTGGGCGTGGCTGAGTTGAACAAACAAGACTTTCACAAAGCCATCGTGTCGTTCCAAGCGGCGCTTCGTATCACTCCTGAGGATTACCACTCTTGGGTTGGCCTCGGAGAAAGTTACCACAGTTCTGGTCGACACATTGCTGCTACCAAGGCCATTATAAATGCCCAGAGGCTGGAGGAGGAGACCGAGGCGGATATCTCTGCGGACACCTGGTTCACCAAGTATATGCTTGCTAATGTCAAGCGTGAACTGGGCGAGTATGATGAGTCCATCGCTCTATATAGATCAGCCATTGAGACACACCCTGAGGAAGAAGGTGTTATTATCGCCCTACTTCAGACAACAGTCGACAACGCACTCTCATCCGTCGAGAAGGGATTGTTCGGAAAAGCTATCCAGCTCGCCACCGAGACGATTGAATATGCAAAGACAACCGGTGGCAGTGTTCTCGAAACCTTCAACTTCTGGAAGGCTATAGCTGATGCCTGCTCCGTCTTCTCGTCTGTTCAGAGTCGTACCCATGACTTCCCTACTGAGTCTATCCGTAGTCTCCTCGAAAACGGCTCACAGGAAGCATACGAGATTTTTGCGAGCATCGACAAGGTTGGCACTGAAGTAGTCTTTGCCAAAGGGCTGTATGCGGATGATGAGCAGCCAGGTGTCGACCTCACTCGGTGCATTCACGCTACAATTCTGTGTCATAAACAGGGCGTCCACATTGCGACTAACGATCGCCATGCGCAAGCCGTCGCTTACTACAACCTGGGATGGGCAGAGCATCGCGCCCACGTTTGTCTGCCTACTGAACTTAGGAAGAAGTCTAGCAGCTATGTTAAGGCTGCGGTAAGATCGTTCAAGCGTGCGATTGAGTTGGAAGCTGGAAACTCGGAGTTTTGGAACGCCCTTGGTGTGGTGACCAGCGAGATAAACCCTTCGGTGTCTCAGCACGCCTTTGCCAGAAGTCTGTATCTTAACGAACGAAGTCCTGCGGCCTGGACGAACCTGGGAACTCTTGCTCTGTTGTCAGGAGATGTACAGCTGGCTAATGAAGTCTTCACAAGAGCCCAGTCAACTGATCCTGACTATGCCCATGCTTGGTTAGGACAAGGGTTTGTGGCTCTTTTACACGGCGATGCCAAGGAAGCCCGCGGACTCTTTACGCACGCGATGGAGATTGCGGATTCATCCTCAGTACCTACCAGGCGCCATTACTCAAGCTCCTTGTTCGACCACATCCTCACAGTATCCCCCAATGAGCTTACTGTCGAATCACTCATCCAGCCGCTCTTTGCGCTCAACCAGTACCAGAGCCTCAACTCCCAGGACTTGGCGTTTAGTCACTTGGCAACACTCTTCCAGGAGCGCACACACGAGAGCGATCGTGCTGTTGATAGCCTTGAGAAGATCTCGTCGACTATCGAGGCTGATTACGAGAGCACAGAATCCCCTCAGAGCCTTGCTAAGTTTGCTTTGGCTAAGACGGATCTGGCACGAGCTTATCTTGCAGCTGGCTCTTATGAAAAAGCAGTTGAGTGCGGCGAGGTGGCACTGGGATTGAGCAGTGAGGAGACAGAAAATGAGCTTTCGAGCGAGCAACGCAAGAGGGCACGGTTATCTGCGCACCTGACTGTTGGATTGGCCCAGTACTACAATAACCAATTTGACGAAGCCATCACGTACTTTGAGTCAGCTCTGGAGGAGTCTGATGGCAGTCCCGATGCTGTTTGTTTGTTAGCCCAGGTGCTCTGGGCCCAGGGATCCGAAGCATCACGAGACAGAGCTCGCGAGGGTTTGTTCGAGGTGATTGAAAAGCACCCCGAGCATGTCCAGTCGGTGCTTCTTCTTGGTGTTATTGCTCTTCTAGACAATGATGAGGATAGTCTGGAGGCAGTTGTAGAGGAACTACATGGTCTCCGTACCAACCACAAGGTGACAGCCTCAGAGCAATCGCAGATTGGCGAGGTGCTTCGCGCCATCGCAACTCTTGGAGAGGGACGTACGGAAGAGGATATGAGGACACAGGTACAGACAGATATCATGCTCTACCCAGACCTACCGCACGGTTGGTCTGCTCTGGCCCGGTCAGCAGGCGACGAGTACGCGGCTCAGATGGCACTCAAGGTAGCAGCAAGGGGTATTCCTCCAAAGGGTCTGTTGGAGGCACAAGATCTATCAAAGGCGTATGCTGGAACAGCAACTGCTGGCGATGCTCAGCGGGCAGCGTTCCTGGCGCCCTGGGAGCAGAGTGGATGGAGTTCGCTGACTGTTGCAACTGAAGGAGTATGAGCATGTAGAATACAAGCACACTTTGGACGGCGACGAAGATATGATCACATTAAAGACTTTTATAGAAGTATGAATATGGTATACAGGAATGTTGGTCATGACTTTGATATTGTAGAAAAGGGGTATCATGTATAACGCCACGCACATCTTCCTCACGATCTCTGTCTTTCATTCTGGCTTATCTCTTCCTTCAACCTCGCCAGCCGTCCATCCGCCCACGTCTTCTGCCACGCCTCAATTTTACCACCGAGCATAACACACTTATCCGGCTCCAGTAAGACCATGCCTCGTGCAATCACGGTCCCAGACTTGAGTAATATCTTCTCACCAATCTGCGTCTTTCCAACTCCCACACTATCAATACGTCGTAGTTCCAAGGCATATACTTTTGTGCCCTTGGAATCCTGCAGCGCAAGCTTATGCGTCGCATTCTTTCCCGCAGGCTTTGAACCCGTTGTATTCCGAGTCCCACCAGGTCGCTGAGTCGGACCTTCGGCGACATTATCATCATCGTCTTCTGCTGTGACACGAACAACTTCTCTCCCACGCGTGGTCTCACCCCTCGCCACAGCTTCCATCTCTTCAACTTGCTCCCAGCGACTCAGGGCCAGATTCTCAATGTCTAGAACCTGCACGTGCACAGGCCTTGGGAGACGGCGCTCGCGAGATTCTGCAGAGTCAGCATCGGGAGGGAGACTTTGAATGGCGCTTGTGTTTATGAGTGCGCTGCTGGTAATGTCTGCTGCTAGGAGGCGAGCTTTGGCAGTTGCTAGAAGAGAGGGTAGTGGTAGGGGAGGAGAGCGAGCGGTTGTAAGAGAGTTCAGAAATGTTGTTGAAGGGTGAGGAAGTTTCTGTGCCAGTATTGAGGCTCGAAGTTGGCCATTGATATCCATTTTCTTGTATGAAGGTGTGTTATTGGCGGATCATCGCGATGTTAATCTTTGGTGTTGAGAAAGACTCAATAGAAATGATATTCAGCCTTGTGGTAACAATGACGTTTCAGCGGCTGAAGGTAGATCATCCCCTAAATTTAGCGTTCCGTGCCCCTGCATTGCAGGCCATCAACCACTAATGGCCCTCCACCGTGTCCAGCTCATGTCAGCCTTGTCAACCTCCAACTGTCTTCTATCTACCTCTCAACTTTAACTCAACCCAACGATTGTCGCTCTCTTTTACGCTCCTCGAGACAATCCCTACTATGTCTACTATAGCATCTCCCCGCGATCCTCCTCGTCGCACACCGACAAACTCCAACCGACCCTCCTTCGAAACATCTCGATCTGCCCTCGCATCCCCCGTACTCACCCAAGGACCCTCCAATCCTCCTCCAGGTGCTCCTCCACTGGGACAGCGCAAAGCTTCTTCCAATCGCGCCGCTCTTCGCGAGTACTACAATCTTCGCGCCGCAGCTCCGCGCATCGAAATCCCCGATTCCGAAGTTCCAGCCACCGAGATCGACGCCCCTGACTTTGACGCTGAGGACTATGTCACCAAAGTCGCTGAAAAGAGTAGTCTCGAGGAGCTCATGAGGCTGTATACGCGCATTGTGGGAGAAGTGCGCGCTCTGGATGCGGAGAAGAAGGCTTTGGTGTATGATAACTACAGTAAGCTGATTACAGCGACTGAGACGATTCGCAAGGTACGTTGCCACAAGACATTCATTGTAGAGTTGAATTGCCGACTCTGATGACTCTAGATGAGAACAAGTATGGACCCTTTAAATCCCATGGCCTCAACACTCGACCCAGCCATCGCCCAGATCTACAGCCAAGCATCATCCATCCGAGAAGCCCTCCGCGAGACAGTCCCGTCCCCAGATTCCGAGCAAGGCAAGAAACGAGAGGCTGAAGCAAGACAACAACGGACAAGAGAACTAGCAGCGCAAGCTCTAGCGACTCCTGAACGACTACGTGGACTTGTCAGCGAGGGGAAGCTTGCGCAGGCGCGCAAAGAGTGGGCGATGCCGCGAAAGCTGTTACAATCGTGGAAAAAGAAGGGATTCGGTGGCAAGGATGTTGAAGATTGCATTGAAGAAGGCGATGAGGCATTGAGACAAGCCGATAATAAGAGTAGCGCTTCAAGTCCGAGGATATCGAGAGATGAGAGGCTATCAAGAGATAGCCGAGTATCAAAAGATGGACGGTAATGCGGTAATGATGAGATATACCCAATGCTTTTATAATAGCCTCTTCTTATTTCTGCGCTCAATGACCATTGTATTTGGAATATCATCTTCTCCTCAACTCCTGATATCTCCTCTTGAACAACCCCCAACCGCTTCTTTTTGTTCGAACTCCCATATTCTTTTATTTACTCCAGATCATGCACATCCAAAATAGTAAACGGATCCTTGTCATATTCGCTCGTGATGACATCCGCCTCAGGCACGCTCTCCTTCAGAGCAGCCTCCAACTTGGGCTTGAGCACCTGCTGAAGATATCCACGCTCTGAGTTGCTGTGGAAGACCTGGACGAGTGTACGGCCTTGCTGGATAGCTCGCAGCGCCGAGTGATGGCTCGTCTCGCCAGTCACCAGCAGATCCACATCGGATTTCTTGAGTACGTCGTAGCCGCTACCAGCGCAGACGCCGAAGCTGCTGACCTTGGTAGTCTTGACATCAGCACCGACGGGGCTTGCTACCATGACATGCTTGAGACCACCGAGCTTATCAGCTAGACGAAGGAGGATCTCGGAAAGAGGAACGGCACTTTCGAAGCGGCCAATGGAGCCATAACCCGCACCGGAATGAGTTGAAGGCGCGTTGCTGCAGGGAATAGCGACAGAACGGTTGCTTTCATGAGGGCCTGAGACGATATCGGCAAGCCAAGTGTTAAGACCCTCAGGGGCAGCATCAACTGCAGTATGGGGACAGTAAACCGCAACACCAGCCTTGGCTAGGTGGAGAAGGGTAGCTTGCTGAGGGTCGTTGTTGGTGACAGACTTAAGGCCACCAAAGATGAAGGGATCTAGTAATTGTCAGCATGATAAACTTTGAAGCAACTCTTAAAATGATAGGAGAGACTCACGGTAGCTGACAATGACACTAGCACTTTGAGCAATAGCGTCGACGGCAACTTGAAAAGTCAAGTCGTTGGTCACTAAGACTCTAGGCTTTCCCTTCTTGGTATCAGTCTCCGAGTTGCCAACCAAAAGCCCAACATTGTCCCAGCTTCTGTCCGCAATCTCCTCTGGGTACAGCTTCTGCATAGATTCAACCACGGCCTTGGTAAAGGTCGAGGGCTCAACCTGCCAAGCGCCCCAAGCTCCAACGTCTGCCATTTTGGAGGAATGAGTTTCCGGTGATGAAATTGAGTTGTTTGGAGAACGGCAGGATGAGCAAAGTCTGCTTGATTCTGCAAGAGACTTGACGACTGAGGTCGACCGAACAAAAGGTCTTGTTGTAAGAGAAGATGAGAGAAGACGGTTTGAGCTGGGTGTAAGTAATAGTCGATTCAGCCTCAGAACAGAGCCTCTCATAGCAGTAATACCTCGGAGAACTAGACTAGTATTCAACAGAAAGCAAGTCCTTTGCACAGTCTGTTAGAGGGTCTCTATCAGCAATTGACAGGTTGCAGGGATTCTCTCACCAATGATATGCCTCGTATAGCTTGGTATAAAAGATGAAGCTAGAAGCTGTTGGAGCTTGAAGCTCAAAGTAGAAACGATAAAAGGGTCCAATGAGCTCATACCGTGCTTCTTCGGAGTTGACCACACTGTGTATTTACTACCCCACGATGATATCTAATCAATCAATCTCATCGCTCCTCTCCTCCCACACGTTGGCTCCCTTAATACTCTTCTCTCTATCCCTCCCTCAGAACAATGTCGCAAATCACAGACGAGTCCCTGCGCGAGGCCATCAAGCAGCGCCTTGAGGCTACTCACGTAGAAGTTACAGACATGTCTGGTGAGTCCTACCAAAAAGACTACCCCGCGAACGGCTTCAACCCCTCCAGCCGATCACGGAGAAGTCAGTTACAGTATTTGCTAACCTCAAGAACATCACAGGCGGCTGCGGTCAGGCTTTCAACTCCCTCATCGTCTCTTCTCAATTCCAGGGCCTCAACTCTCTCAAGCGCCATCGCCTCGTCAACGCCGCGCTCAAGGACGAAATCGCAACTATCCACGCCTGGACCGCAAAATGCCAGACTCCCGAGGAGCACGCCAAGACCAGCGAAGCAAGCGATGTGCAAATGCAAGGATAATTCTTCACTCTTCTTTCTCTTTTACCCGGGTATGAGGGTTACATGACGATCTACGGAGTTTCTGCATAAAAAAGGGCACGCGACACACAAGGAATGAATGGATGGGATGAAAGGATTTAGATGACGATATCCGTACGGGAGCGGTTGGATTCCGCGGTACATGACGAAGCAAGAAAATTCAAGGAATCGACTTTATAATTAGAGCATCTTTATTTGGCAAGCGTTCAACGCGATAACAAGAAGGTTTGTTTGAGGTGGTCGTCTTATCTCATGCGCCAGCAGTGAAGGCATCTTCTTTTTCCCACCAGAGCATCTCCATACTCCTTTGTGAACCCAATAGCCGTCTCCTGGCTGGAATTCCCATATATCCATGCATACACATCTAAAACAGACCCAGCAAGTCATCGCTATCCTTCTTGGGTTGCTGCGGCGCTCCTCCTTGGGCCTGCTGCAGCTGCATTGCTGCTGGTAGAGGCTCGCCTGCCGCTGGAGTACCAAAGTTCAGGCCCTCAAATCCATTCATCAAGTCATTCATGTTGTTACTAGGAGCCGGGGCTGCTGCAGGCGCGGGAGTGCCAGCGCTGCTTGAAGGCTGTGCTGGCGCATCAAACATGCTCATCATATCGGCCATCGCACCCGAGGGTCCACCAGCCGAGGGGCTAGCCACTCGGTCGGGGGTTGCTGAAGCGCTGTTCTGTTCTTGAGATGCGGGCGCAGCACCGTCAAAGTCAATATCAAGCAAGTTTTCAATGTTGTTCTGAGGAGCACCGCCAGATCCGTTGGCCGAAGATGCAGCGGCAACTGAAGCAGCAATAGGGTTTTCGGCGGCGTTTTGCCGTTGCTCTTGGATGGCAGCTCGCTGGATTTCGTCGGCACCGAAACGGCCCTTGCCCACAAACGACCCCGGAGGCTTGTGGTATACTGAAGCAAGAGTAGAAAGTTCAGTGAGAAGCTGCTCCAATAGCGCAGGAGGAAGAGTAGTCATGGTGGTTGTGATGGTAGGCTTCTGAGACAGGACGATGTTCTGGTATAGTGTTAGCAATCATATTTACCCTCATTCGTAAGACGTTCTTACCTTGGCAATCTCAGGATCCGATGAAAGCAGACGCCAGTATACGTATGCCCTGTCGCGGATATCGGGGTTATCGTTCTCCGCTGTCGCCGCCTGAAGAACCTTTTGTACAAGACCCTGGTTGCTGCCGGGCTTCTTCAAGAACAGCTTCACCACAGCTGTCAATATTTGCAGTTGTGTCTACATGTTCGGTTAGCTTTGGCCTAGAAACTCATGATATGTCACTGACCTGTGTAAACTCTTCCATGAAAGATTCAACGAAGCTCTCCAAGATCTCGTCTGCGTTGTTGATCTTCTCGGCATACTCTCCCACAATCCAGATGAGCGAGCCACGCGCGGTGGGCTCATCCAGGTCATCAATATGCTGGCAGAGTGTAGGAATGACACCCTCGTAACCAGGGTATTTTCGGAGAATATCCTTGATGACGACAATCACCTCCTGCACAACATAATTGACCTTGGTAGAGATGAGATCCTCAAGGGCCGCGACACACTTCTCAGCGGCGTTCTCAATCTTGATGGCCACCTGACCGATAGCCTTGACAGCTCTTCGGACAAAGTCCATATCAACTTCCAGAGCATATTCCTTCAATTCGGCCAGAAGCTGCTCATAGTTGTGCTCGTTTGCTATCCTCACCATGATTTCCAACTTTTGAAGTTTTACATATTCTGGGTCGGTGTATTTGCAGAAGAAGACACGCATCTCCTTGCTAAGAATGTCGGGCTTAGCTTGGAGGAGGAGATCAATGTTTCGCAAAGCAACATATTGAACCTCGGGTTGCGAAGCAACCAAAGTAACTAGATTCGGTCAGTCGGGATCGCAGACACCGTCGTTACAAGTAGACATACCAAGCGGAGGAGCCATCTTCTTGAGGTATGACCTCACAAGCTCGGGGTTGAGAGCCTTCATGTGAATGAAAACGACCTTAACAGCAGCAAGAACCACACTAGGGTTAACATGCTGGAACTGAGGTGCCACACGCTCACAAATATGCTCCGACTCCTTCTGGTCTGTTGCTGAATAGTTGGCCAGGGTTGTCAGAATGGTAACTCGTCCCCATTCGGTACACTCGTTAAGAGCCATGAGCAGCTTCTTCAGCGTCACAGGGGTAATGATCAATGCCCTCGTCTCGGGCGCTGTCTCGGTGATCTCAGACAGAGCGGTCACAGAGTTTGCGACGACCATGGGGTTAGGGTCACCGATCAACTCCTGAAGAGCCTCCAAAAAGCCATTCTCGATACACATCTGCGGGTTGAGGTCGAAAAGTTTGGCGACACAAATGGCGGCTGTCTTGCGCACGTATGGTGATTCGTCTCGCAATGTCTTCCTCAGGGGTTCTTCCATATAATCCACCATCTTATCCACCCGAATACATCCCATGGTTCGAATCGCCAATGCTCGTATCAGTGGGTTTGGATCTTCGGAATCTTGAACGAACGTATTAACGGCGAGAATACAAAGATCGGGATGCGATTTGGCGTAGTTCCTGGGCGTCATGTCAGCTCTCTTTTCTTACCCCACGGACACAGTTACAGCTACAGAGCTATAGGAGATAGCTCAATAGCTGTACACCATCGTCCACATACATCAAATAGAGGTATACAAGCTTCTTCTGATCAAGATCGCCAGTCGCAATGTTCTTGAGCACATCCGGGAAGAGGGCCGACACATCCTTGCCCAACGTCATGGCCATGATGGTCTTTTGAATCGACTCCTTGCGCTCGTACGCATACTGCGACACTAGACCAGCGCGCAGCTCGAAGGTCTCACCCTTGCGAGGCACGGCAAAGGCGCCGCGAATGCGATTTACCGCCATCGTCGAGGTTCGTGGAAGGGCACGTGGTAGAAGTTCGGAGGTAGGAAAGGTACGAGAGATTGGGCGTTGAAGGAGACGGGCGGTGACTATCGAGTCGAATTCGTCAGGCTGAGTACAAGCTACTTGTCCTCAAGCGTCGAAGCATGCATCCACCGATTAAGCTGCGTGTCGGAGGATGCGTCAAAGGGATGTGACGCCGTCGAAATATTTGGAAAGGAGTTGGTCGATCTGAGTATGGACAAGGCAGACGTAACTGTCACCAAGGATGCCAAGGCCACGAGGATAGATCAAGTCTAGGCCATTGAGTCGGGAGCCTGAGCCACCAAAGGGGGGCAATGCTACAGTGGGTAGCAATGGCCCTGTCAGTTTCCGTTAGGCTAGGCTACCCCCTAACTCTAAACTTCCGCCTGATTGCCGTTCGCGTGTAGCGTGGCTTCAATGGCTAACAATTTATTTTTGGCCACTGATGTTTCGGGCAGCTTAGTCACCGAGCTTCACATTATCGTTCATTTCTCTTGCATCTCAACATCAGCACAAGAGGCCCTAGATTGCGACGGGGATTTTTTCTTTTTCAAATTTATACTCGAAGAGGCAGGTAGTGTTCCTCAAGGGAAAGGGCGTATCAGTTGCGAGTTCGAGACAATTGTAAATTGTTTCCAAGTAATCACAATTCGCCATGGTGAGAAGCTATCCAGGTCCAGCTTGAGTTGAGATAAGATCTAAGAATTGAATAGGCGCTGCCAAATCTTCGTCGTCTCTTTATAGAATCGCGGACAGATAATGAGGAGAGAGACATTTCTCGTACCGCGGTGAGTCAAATCAGAAAGCGCTTCACATATCGAAACTTATCCAAGTCAGTTCTACAACGCTGTTCTCTTTATGGGATCAATTGCCGTTTTCAGTCTCATTGCCCAAAGGTTAAATGCTGGCAAATAATGAATCCTATGTATCATGATTCATTTAAGGGTGCCGTTCATATGGTCAGAGAATGGCGTCGTCGTTAGATATCAATTAATATGGCTGGCTAAGACTTAGTCCCCGGCTTCTTCCTCTGCTTCTGCTGCTTCCCCCTTGTCCTCCTTGTTCGAGGCAGCCTTTGCCTCCTGCTTACGCCAAAGACCAGCCAAGAAATCGTTTGTACTCGCTTCTTCGAGACTCTTGTCCTCCCTCTTCTTCATAAACCTTGGGAATCTCAGACTCAGTCCCCTCTCATCACTTACAAGCCCGATCGCAGCAGTATACGTTGGGCTCAGCGTAATGTCTGCAAAAGCCATTTCCCACACTTCTTGCGGCTCAAACCAGATGTCGGGTCTTGGGCCTGAGTATTCAACAAAACTGGGCTGTGTTGTTCTAGTATTGCTCGATTCACCGCTCTCTTCGCCATCATCATAAAACTGCCTGTTGGCTTTGTAGAACGTATCTGTAAACCCAGACATGCACTTGCACACAGCCTCTAGAGATCCAGTCTCCTCGTTGCGACATGCCATGAGAATAGGTGACCACCATTTCGCTTTACGTCCTTGGCCATGCCAGGCAGCAACAGGAATGAGGTCAAGCGTGTCAAAACTCGAGTTGTAGTCTTTCTTGACCTTGAGCCAAGAGTCAAGTCGCTTGTCTGGCTCATACGTCGCAAGCAATGGTTTGCGCCTTGTTTTGGGTTTGGTTTCTCCATTCTCGTCTTTCTTGCCTTTCGATTTTCCTTTTCCTTTCGATTTCGACTTGGGCGTCAAAAGTTTGTCGGACCCTTCTGGTCCCTGGTCTTCCGCCTCTTCTGAATATGGCACTGTGGGCAGGTTATCCAAGATTTTGACCATGATTCCTTCGCACTTTGTGTCCGTAGCAGACTTGAAAAACTCCAAGACTGATTCTGAGTCTGCAGATGTAGCATCAAGGCTTTTTACCCACGTAAAATGGTGTGGTATCTCTTTGAAGAGTGATCGCAAAAGCTCCCGCCGTTCTCGAAACGGTCGGTCTAGTAGGGGTTGCCCGTTCAGATACATCAAATCGAATGAGAACATACAAACGTCCACAGTGATGGTCCCAATGTCAACATCTTTCCTCGCTCGATTTGTGAGCGTTTGGAAGTTCTTGAGTTCTCCGGTTTCACGATCAACAGCCACCACTTCCCCTTCCATGATGAAGCTGTCAACGCCCTCTCCACGTATCTTTGGTATCAACTCGACCAAGTCAGGGTATTTGTCTGTCATGACCTCCAGATGCCGCGAGAAGATGCTGACTTTCCCGTTCTCATCGCAATGTATTTGGGCCCTCTGGCCATCATACTTGAACTCGCAAGCAAAGTCCCGCCCTTGTAGCTTCGTAAGCATTTCAGACAAGTCCCTTGTGATGCTTCCAAGCATAGGTCGAAGTGGGATATGTAGAGTAAGGCCACATCGTATCAACAACTCTTCAGAAATGCCGATTTCAAGAAGGACAGGCACGAGGTCATTGTAGTTTGGGCGCCTCGCAAAGCAAGCTTTGACTGTTTCCTCAGCCCGACCCCAAATTTCAGCCAAATCTTCTTTCTTGAGCTTGGCCAGATCAGATACTGATTTGAGAGGGAAGTCAGCTCCTGGTGGTCGGGAAAGCAAAAAAGCTCGCGATAGGGCGATTAGCATTGTCGTCTTTACAGCGCCGATGCGTAGCTATTACATGTTAGAAGATGAGGGACAATAATGGCGGTAGCCGCTTACATGTTGACAGAGAGTTCGCACAACGAATCGACTCTCTTCTCCACCACGAGCGTCTTGAAGCAGACGGTCAACCAATCTTTGTTTTGCTTCTGAACTGCCTTGCCCTTGACTGCTGGCAATTTTTACCAAAGATTCGTACACTGCCTTTATTGTCAAAGGCTTTGGTTTTCGCAAAGTAAACTTCTGTTTCTTTTTGGCCTCGAAAGCCACATCTCCAGCATCGCCGTATTTGTCGTAAATCGCTTTCAGGGATCGATTGTCGAGTCCACAAACATTTCTCAATGCTTTCGATATTGCCGATCCACCCAGGCCCAGTTCCATGGAGATATATGGAGGTGATATAGCATTGGTTGCCAACCAGACCTGAAAGGGTAAGAGAAGCTCGATTGAAAGGACAAACTGGGACATACCGCTGGTCGTAAACTCGACGGGTCACCCTCGATCAGGACTCTCAGACAATTTACCAGAGTATCTACAATTTTGATTCGGCTTGTAGTGCCGTTGATAAGGATAAAACAGCGAGTGAGAAGCGCATAGGACGCATTGCCGCCTTCAGAGGCCCAGTGCTCCTTGAGTTGATCCAGATATTCTAACGGTTCAAATGTCAGAGGAGACTCATCAAAGGGTATTGATGTTGTTGTTGTGTCCTCGGCCATGCCCGCTGCTTGAAGGCTGAGTGTAGGTTTCGTCGTGGTGTTAACTATACTGGGCTTGCTGAGAGCTGTTGGGAGGGTGACTGATGGTTTCGACTTTGGACCCGCGGGACTCGGGCTCTCATCTCGGGGAATTGAGCCAGTATCTTCGATCAAAGGCTTAACAGGTTCGGTCTGGTTTGTGGTTTGCGGTCCACCCGCAACTTCTTGATCCCATTCAGCCTGAAGCTTCCTCGCCAGCTCCTCGTCTGTCAACTCTGTTGCAACATCACTCGATGCTCCATCTTGCTCTTCGATTTTTGGTGTTTTACTAGATTCTGAACCATTTTGCTTCTGTTTGGAAAAGAAATACTCCAGACCTCGGACTGGTGTTGCTGACTTGGTGCCATTGTTCAGCTTTCGTTTCTTAGTAGGACTCGGCATGATTGATGTGTCTTGTATGTCGAATCCGAATCATCCATCAAAAGTGCAAGATGTCTCAGTCGAAACACAATAAAACATCGAAGAATAGTCCTTACAAGAAAAGAAACGCCTCTTCACGTCCAACTCAAACAAACAACCCAAAACGCGGCACTCTATGACGACGGTAGGCGCGAAGGCACGTGACGTGATTAAGAGCTCCCAAAAGTCAGGAACCAGCCCGCTACTCCAAGCTAAACCCTTTTGAAACGCACAAGCGATTCCTCACACAACCGTCGAAATCTTTGTTCTGCCCCACCATCGCGAACCTCCCCCCGACATCCCCTCATCCCCTCCCTCTATACCACCACCATGAACGGCGAAGACCCGCCTGAGAGGCCCAACGAGATCTCGGCCATCATCAACGGCCTTGAGCGATACAACCCCGAAGCTGTCGGATCTTTGGAGACCTATCTCCAGGATCAATGCGAGCAAAAGTTCGTTGACTGCAATGCCAACCGAACACTGCTGAAGCTGTGAGTATTGCTGTCCCTCTATGTGCTATTGTTCTGCTAGACTCGGGCTCTATATGATGACCGTTTGTCAACGTTTCCTATTACCTGACTAGTGTGGCGGGTTGTTCGCAACTTGGCCGCGCCTGAAGTCAACTATTAGTGCGACTGAAATGCCCAATACTCCAACCTTCAATACCTCCATATACTCGACTCGAGGCTAACTCCCTCTCAGGTACCAGCTCAACCCTGACCGTATTAAGGATGAGATTATCACCAACGTCCTGGTCAAGACAATGACCCAGTTCCCCTCCGCGCAGTTCTCCCTTGCTCTCCACCTTATCAACCCCTCCGCTGTTGTCACTGGCGACCTCGGTGATGCCGTCACCAAGCTCCGATCCCTCAACGGCCAACTTGAGGGTGCTCAGTACTCCCGCTTTTGGGCCGATCTCGACGACGACATGGTTGCCGACCTGATCGCCGATATTCCCGACTTTGAGGACCTCATCCGTCACCGCATCGCCCTCCTCGTCTCACAAGCCTTCCGCGAGATCCAGGTCAGCCACCTCGAGTCGTGGCTCGGTCTCAACGAGGACGCCACCAAGAAGTTTATCTCTGAGGTCTGTGGTTGGACTGTTGAGAGCGACGGCAACGTCAAGGTGCCCGCGAACCCCGACAACGAGGCCAAGAAGGCCGAGATCCGTGAGGACGTGAATGTCGAGCAGTTCTCCAGGGTGCTCCGACGGTCGTGGGAGGACACTGTTTAGACTTTATGAGAGTTTTAGCGGTTAAGAGGGGTTTTTCGCGCACTTCCCCATTCGATGGGATTCGGACATGACGACTCATGATGCGGATGGACAGGGAAGGCTCGCATGGTAGCATGGCGGGGATTACAAAAATCTAGGCGTTTAATCGGACATGTCATTGCAGAGAAATCCAAGGATCTAGAGATGCATAGAACTTTGCGATTTGTTGGAATATCGTATATTGGCTCACATGCACAAAAAATATGTGACCGTGCTTACAGTGCTTTTTATGTCCCGCTATGTCCTTTTTACCCAAATCTCCAAAGGTCTACTTATTTGTTCTTGCTCAACTCCTCCCATTGCACGCCAGCCCATTCTTCAACATATCCAGCTTCACCTACTGGTGTACCTCGGGGTGAGCAATCCTTTTCGCACACACCAACAATAATTGTACCCCACTCCATACCCTCCAAGCTCATATCGTCTGCCTCAAGCTCAGCAATAGCATTTGGTGTCAACTGCACCTCAAAGACTCTTCTCGCGGTGCAGTTGGGGCACCGAGGGATAGCAGCCTTGTTAACCGCCTCACCAACAGCATCCTTCTTCGAGTACAGCAAGGGGGTACCAGCAAACTCGTATCGGATAACTTGCTCAGGGTTCTGCGCTAGACGGTCTGCGAACTTCTGGAACGTAGCATCCATGGCCGATTCAAAGGCCTCACGATCTATTATAGAAGGTTCCGCGGCATCAGCGTCTTCAAGACGGGCGTTGGTAGGGACCTGGGTGGGTGTAGGGTCCAGAGTTTCAAAGTCGGCATCGGCGAGGTAAAGAGTAGGATAAGGCTGCGCCTGGGCATCTGCAGCAGGCCAGGGCTCAGAAGGTGGCGGTGGTGCCGCTGGTGTATCTTTAATATTGAGAGATTCGGCAAAGCTCTTGGTAAGAGAGGTGGTTTCTGGCTCGGGAGAGGCAGGCTTGACCGGTTCGGGCTGTGAAGTAGAGGAGGAGAATGGGTTGGAAGAAGCTCCAGAGCTGAAGGGGTTACCAGAGCTGCTGGAACTGCTGAAGGGATTGGCGTTGCTAGAGAAGGGGTTTGCGTTGGAAGCACTTCCCAAGCCCTTTGAACCAAACAGCGTCTCCCCTAAGCCAGGTCCATCACTCTTTGGCTTCTCCTCTTCTTCTGTCTTCTTATCCTCCTTAGACTCCGTCTTGGATGTTTCCTCCTTCCACACTCGCACACCTCTTAGCGCGCGAATGCTGCCCTCTTTGCGCCGGCAAGTCTGTCGCCTACAGGCGAAAACATAAAGTCGTCGATCATGCTCAGGAAATCGCTCGGGAAGTTCGCCGTTGAGCTGTAGGATCAAAGCCATAAGATCCTTGCAGACTTTGCATCGTGCGTAGGCTGCGCTGGGAGCACTTTCGGAGTCTAGCCAATCCTGATTCCATGAGTTAGCTATCGTGGTTTATCTAGTGCGGGACAGGTCAAAGACGTACAGGACGGCCGCCGAGTTTGCTAATAGTGTCTTCGTCGGCGTCTTTAGTAGCATATCCCAAGAGGACGTTTGTCTCTTCAAACTCGCCGTCCGAAGAATCGGAATCGTAGGAAGCCATGATGCTGATATAGATGGGGTTGATTGCTAGGTGATGATGGTGGGGTAAATATTTTTTTTTCTTCCTTCAAAAAGTTCAAAGAGAATGCGGGGCTTAGCGCAGCGATACCAGAGCCCAACGTCGTCCAACTACACATGATACACTCACGTCAAATAGTATTTATAAATCACAAGAAACATAATTGAGTCATGAATTAAGCCGTAATCTTGTGTATTACGCCCCAGAGCCTTTTGTCTAGCCTCATTTTTATCGTGGTATCTCCTACATGTGATCACTAGGTCCATCCATGCCAGGCCCAGGTCCGCCTGCTCTACCCATCTGTCGAGCCTTCAACAACTCGTCACATAGAAGCAGGTTGGACGCAATACTGGAGCTGGAAGCGATGCAATTTCGCAGAACTCGGTAAGAGTCAAAGACACCCTCCAGCTCGGGGTCCATAGGGTCACCGGTCTCGAGGTTGAGACCAACGACGTTACCGTCAGCATACTCATCTTGCAGATCCGCAACTGTAATGAATGGTTAGAAATTAATGTATATAGTTGAGTGGCAGTAAACTTACGAGCATCCTGAATATCAAGACCAGCGTTGGCAGCCAGGGTCTTGGGAATAATGAGAAGAGCATCGGCGAAAGCCTCAACACCCCACTTAGCCTTACCCTTGACCGACTTGCCAAAGGCATCACTCTTGAGGTGAGAAGCGCAGGCAACCTGGAAGGCACCAGCACCGGGCACAACAGACTTGTCGACAATCATGTTGTACACACTTCGCAGACCATCTCGAACGGCATCTGTGACCTGAGCGATGGTGTGCGCGTTGGGGCCCTTGATCATCAGAGTAACTGACTTAGGGTCCTTGACCTCCTCAACAAAGGTGAACTTCTCCTCTCCGAGGGTCTGCTCATAGACGAGACCGGCCCAGCCCAGAACATCCTCAGACAGATCATCGACACTGTTCTGAGCAACACCACCGCAAACAAGCTGAAGACGCTCCATGTTTCTTCGCTTAGCTCGTCGAAGAGCAAGAATGTTGTTCTTGGCGAGGACATCAAGAGAAAGGGGATCAATGCCCTTCTGGTTGATGACGACGAAGTTCTTTGATCCGTCGTTGCCGCAGAGCTCCTTCTTGAGCTCAACAATCTTCTTGAGCTTAGAGTCGACAAAGCGGCGCTCACTCTCAACAAGCTTGTCACGCTGCTCAGCGCTGGAGTAGAAGAAGCTGGAGTTGATCTCTGACTTCTCATACTCAAGACTGACGTTGAGGGTAAGGATGTAGCAGTTCTCGAGTCGCTTAGGCATATCGGGGTGACGAGCACCGTGGTCGAGAGCCAATCCACGGATCAGCCGAGTGTCAGCGGCTGTTCGGTGCTGCATCTTCATAATCTCCACCATGTGCAAGTCGGGCTTCGCGGGGGCCTGGTAAATAGCAAGAACGGCATCGACAATATCGGGAGTGAGATTGGCGGCCAAAGTCGAGTTGAGCTTGGTGGTGAGCGATGTTCGTGCGACGCTGAGGAGGAGTTCTCGGTCAACCTCCTTGGCGAGTTTGAAAGAGTCGAGGAACTACAACGTTGAGCCAAAGGTCCGGGATACAGAGGCGCAAAGCTCACCTTGAGTGCCTCAATCTTGGCAACCTCGAAACCATCGGTGATGATACGAGGGTGAAGTCCTTCCGAGATATATCGGTCGGCCTGCTTGAGGAGCTCGCCCACCAGCATAACCACAGAGGTGGTTCCGTCACCGCAAATGTCATCCTGGGCGGTCGCTGCTCGGGCAATCATGACGGCGGTAGGGTTCTGTATTTGCATCTCTCGGAGAAGAACGTTTCCATCCTTGGTCAGCTTGATCTGGAGGTTGTCGGTCAGTTCTTAGGGGTCGTCGAGGGGCATTTTGATAGGCAACGGTACCTGTCCCGCACCGTCAACAAGCCTAGTAGCCGTTAGTTGGTTTTTTTTTGAAGATATCTTGGACTCAAAAATACTCACATCTTGATAGTGCCCAGAGGGCCCAGGTTAGACTTGAGGACATCTTGTAGACCCTCACCAGCACTGATGTTGACCTTCAGAGCTTCGCCCCTCCTCTGCGACAACGGGGTTAGCAGGCTGCAAGGCCACTTGTCTGCGGGGGGTAGCGACGCACTCGGGACTCAGCCTTTGGGTTGAGAAGTTGGGCAGCCGACATGATTATAGATCTCTATAAGCACACGATGGGCTATGTCGAGATCGAGAAAGTCGAGGCTTGGGGAAAAAGCGGTACTGGATGTAGGAGGTTTCGCGATTTCGTAATCGCACAAGCTTGCACCAGCTGGACACAGGCAATAGCGGGCTGCGGGCTAGGCTGGGACATTTTTTCTGCCCCTCCAAGGGGTGAAAGCGGTGTAAGGTGAAGGCGGGCACCGAGGGGTTCGGTGAGGGGCCAATCAGCGGGGGAGTTGATCCAACGTCCAGATGTTATTCTTACAAGTGATGATGAAAGTCAATGAGTGCAAACATGGTTTTTAATTTGAAGGTGTTTAAGTCCCACTGGAATGCTAAACTTCGCTCTTAACTCTCAGCTCCTAGTCTATACCTACGCCTTCACTCAGGGTGATCATGAGATCACAGCAGCTAGGAGCTCAAACCACCATGTTTCTACACTTTTCTGCCATATTCGCTACAACTCATATCTTCATAATGTAACCCCGTTATGCACTCCATGCCCCTTCGTTATTCATTCATCTCAACGCCAACTCATGCAGTCCCCAATCACTCTAGTTTGCCTAGTTACACTCCGCTCGATGCTTCTTCCAGTCCCTCTTCTGACACCCCCCTGAGCAATATCTGACCTTCTGGCACCTTGAACACTTCTTCAACTCTACACCCTTTTCATTCTCTGGCTTTCCACAGCTCCTGCACCTCTCTACTCGAGTAATAGGCGATCCCATATTGGGAAGCTCGGCAGGGTCGATGACCTCTTCAATGAATGGAACTGCGTACGTTGGACTGATTGCAGCGCGCACAGCATTGGGTGCTGCATTATCCCACTCAGGAAGGGACATGAAGTTGTCGGGTATACGGCCGTTCCCACACGAGCACAGAACTTTCTCGCCATCTTTCAGGCTCAATGGGATAGTCGCCCCCTTTCTCTTGTACTCACAGTTCTTGCCATGAGACCAGGTACGGCATCGCTCCACCATCGATGGAAGAGACTTCTTCCAGAGAGCGAGTTCTGCGTCATCCACGTCAACTGTACCACACTCTAGTTCCCGGATCAGTAAGAGGAAAGCCTCCATTCGGCCGGACTGAACAAGGTCCATAGTAAATGGGATGACAGCTGCGTCGAGGACAACAGAGGCAGCATCACCATCAAGCCTGATAGCTGAAACAAAGACAAGCATGTGGATGCCTCCTCTTTTCGGGTGGTTGATGGCGAACATGCCCGTCTGGCCACCTTGAAGGCCGGAAGAAACCATAAACATGGTAAAGACAGATTCCTTGAAGTTTACGGTTGGGTCATGGGAAATGCCACTCTCATCCCGTACGTTGCGCAGATGCTTTTCGCGGGAGGAAAACTGCAGTGATGTCAACGTAGTCATCCACCGGTTCCTGTCCTTGTTCTCTAGGTCGATAATTGAAAGATTGTCGAGATTAAGGTGCGGAATGTTCAGAGTGCCTGGGACACCAGATGAAGAGATCGCTGAAGGATACACAAACTCCAGGAGCTCAGGGGAAGATCCAGGTTTCGCCAGCGGTGCTACCACTTCGATATAACCTGTCGTTCGAGCCACTCGCGACTTGACCCCATCCGTGGTGATAGGTACTGGAAACTTGAGTGGGCAAACAAGCTGGTACTTGCCAAACACAATGTCAATGACAAAGGGACCCTGCTGACGCAACTCAATTGGAACCTTGTCCTTTAAAAGAGCCTTGCCTTTCTTCGAAGTAATGTCCAAATGTCCGGTCACGGTAGTGATGACGGACTCAGAAGGTGGTATCTCAAGTAGCATCTTAGTAGCCTTGTCATCCTGGCCTTGATTTACCGCATTATCCAGAGGCTTCACGGCACCACAAAGGAGAGGATATTTATCTTGTCCGGGAAGGTGCTTTGTCACAAACACACTTGACTTGTCGTCGGTGCGTGTTTCAAAGATAGTCATAGTCATTCCAAGAATCGAACCAAAGATGACAGAGTTCTGTCCCGTAGGTGGAACACAGAGTCCTACCAAGGCTGAGTTGGGCTCGTTCTGCAGGGTTGAAGTAGGCACATAAAACGATACGACGAGAGGAGAATCCCCTGCCCAGCCATCTCGATCTCGTTCGATGGACACCCGGAACTCGTCGTCGTCGGGCATCTTATCGGTTTTGACGTTGCCAAAAGCAATTTGAACATCTCCAAACATGTTTTGCCATGCTTCTGTCGCATCATGGCTGGACCTCACCGATCCAACAAGTGGTGGCGATGCAAGTTTGAAGTCCTTGTTCTTGTGTTTGTACAGTCGAGCAATGTCTTTTCTAGGGACCACTAGTGTAACAGCAACCGCTGGAGGAAGAGATTTCCAGCGATTAAATCCGCCATTCTCTGGGATGCTTCGGCTCTCCTGTATAAGCCAGGGCTCAGTGTTGACGCCGTGGAGATGGAGCTGCAAGCACAAGTCCTGCATGCCATTGCTGGCCAGGAGGAAGCGATGGTCTTGAGCAATGGAATCAATCAAGGCTGAGCACATGGTCGACCACTCAGTTGCAATCCGGTTCATAACAATCTTGAGCAAAGCGGCAAAGCTTGTACGGATAAAGTGCGTATAGGAGCTTATCCTCTGGCTCACATCCTCAGCCTTAGATATGTTCTCGGCTTCAAACATATAGTCATATAGCGGCGAAAGCAATTTTATAAGTTGCTTTGCGTCGACATGCAACTTCCCGTGGCGGGCCTGGCCGGAGAAATGGTTGTCACGTTTCCAAGCCAGTCGACTTCGCATCTGGGTCTCTCTCTCTGATCTTTGGGCCATAAGCCCGAGGAAGATCTCATCAACGTGGGACTCGGCCTTGGCATTGGTCCAGTACTGTACAGGGCTGAAACCAAGCAGCAGCGCAATAGTTGGCGCATGGCCACAGAGAAGCTTCTGAAGCATATCCTGCTCGGTGCCTCCAGGTTTGATCAACAACTCTGTGAAAAGTGACGCCCATGGTTCGTCCTTGAGCAAGGGGCCTGCTGCAACGAGGATGTTTATGGCACCGATATGGTCGCACAGGTTCGATGTGTCAATCATATCAAACGTCGATGGTCCTGAACCATCCTTGCCATAATCCTTCGAGTCTAAGACCAATGGGCGTGGATCCCAAGTGCGTCGGTAAAGGTTGGCTGGTTTGCCTGTTGCCTGTGCTGTCTGAAAGCTGTGACAGAGAGTCAAGGCATCCGCAACAGCAAAGCGAATGACGATATTGTTCTTCAGCGATTTAAAAGCGGCAATCCATTCATTGAATTGGGTTTTGGCGGCAGCCGTGGCGACAAATTCTTGCACTGGATTCTTCGGCTCCAGAGGAGAGCCATCGATGAGGGGGGCATAAGCGGTAGCGAGATGAAAACCCAGTATGGGATCACTGCCGTAATGCAGAAGATCATCTTCTGAGAGGAGGCTAGTAAGAAGTGGGTTTGGGATCTTGTCTTTAGCTTGACGAGGCGTGACTGTGCCCTCTTTCCAGTATTGATCTGACTGCTCGCAAAGCTTTGGTCCCGCTTGCAGGGAAAGGGGTGCTGCAGAGCGCATGGCTGTGATATTGGCACCTCCTCGGCCGAGGATATCCTCACGGCATTGTCGGGACGGTTGAACATTCTGCTCAAACGTTTTCATGGAACCATCAGATCGGAACTTGTCCACAGCGTTCTTGATGCAGGTCCAAACACGACGAACGTCTGAAAGAGTATCGGCATCGCAGAACCGGATAAACTGGCCATAACTACTGTTGTTCCAATCATCGAGGGACTTTGATATGCTTAGTAGCTTGGTGGCTGTTTTCAAGACAGCAGCTGTGATCTGTTCGTCCACGAACATGTGGTAATAAACATTCCAAAGCTGCTCATTGCTCAGCTTGCAATCCTCGTCAAGGAGGAAAGTCAAGAAGAAAGCGTTGCGGGCTATGCGTTGTCAGTGATAAAATATCTTGACACATGGTGGTTTACTTACCAACGATCTTCTCTAGAACATCACAACAGGTGATATCAATCTTCCTCTTTGCTAGATTCACAATAAGCTATCAAACACATAATAAGTCAAGTTAAAACTCACGAAAGCCCTTCTCGAGGTAAGTTGTGTAAAGAATGTTGCGCAGATCACCACAGCCCAGCGACAAGATAGCAACATCCTGGCCTTGTGGCACGCATCTAGTCAAGCTGGTTGCTGGGGTATTTCCAGCGGCGTAAAGAAAGCCGGTTTTGACGGCGACGGTAGGCGTCAGCATGGCCGATCAGTGGTGGCAAGGGAATACCACGCCTGAATACCGATTGCCAAAGTGAGCGGGTTCGCGGTGTATGAATCAAGAACGTGATGATGTTGAGTTTTGGTTGATGTATAGGAAGCTGGGGCAGAGGTTGGAGTTGGTGGCTGTCTTATGAGTGGAGAAAATACCTGTGAGACGCTGATCAACGCTACAAACAAAGCAAGAACGAGCATCAAGATATCCGTGATAAGAGTAAAAAGCCGAATCGGAGCATAAGTAGGAAAAGATTATTAAATTACCTTGACTATGTCATCGCTCCTCTAATCTTTTTATGTTGTGTTTGGCAGCACTATACTTAATAATATATAGTTAACACTTCACCCAAACTCCCTAACCTGGGCAGTGCTTGTCAGTGGGAGTTCACAATAGCAAAGACGTAGCTTCATTTGTTGAACTTGGTCAGGATTTATCACATCACTTTCACTTATCAAATGGCACAAAACTTTAATCGTCAATGAATATCCCATTGGTAAACCTTCTACCAAAAAGCAAAAGCCTCAACCACAAACTCCAGGCGGCCCCAAAAGGTCTGCGTGACCAAAACCGCGCGTTGAGACCTTTGCTTTCTATCAATTTCCCAAAAACCCATAAAAATCCCATATCCGTTCGCCTGTTCCTCGAATTGGTGGAAACTCCCAAAAAGATTAAACCCTAATGAATAAACCCCCAAAGCCTGTTGGACTTTCTTTTCCTTCTTCTCCCTTCTCTTAGTGTACATGGCACGCCGACCGCTTTTGTGCATTACATGACGATGAACCCAAGACGTAAGCGTGAGCGTCGTGAAAAAGAAACATTGCTTCACCCGGAAACAAAAGAACCTGGCAAGTGTCGCTCGAAACAGAAAGTACATGCGAATTAGGTTGTGAAATGGCGCTGATGTGTCGTAACTTTTCCTTAGGCTGAACGAAACAAACAAAAATGACCAAAAGAATGCATGGCTCAAGCGCTGCCGAAGAAAACATCGTCGTTGTTGTTGGCAAACATGCCGACGTTGTCGAATTCCTCGTCAAACTTGCCCATAACAAGCATGTTGGGGTCACGGTCTAGTTGGATAAGATCGTCGTCGTTTGTGAATTGCAACAGCATGTCTTGGTCTTGCTCACTCATGCCTAGGGGAAGTGTAGCGGCCATGGTCGCTGAGGTCATGAGACCACTTGTTCCAGGGAGAACGGTCAGATCGTCGGTGTTGATCGAGGTGTTGGGGTCGACGACGTCAAAGTAGCGGGCAGCCGGGGGAGAAGAAGATTGTGAGAGCTCAGGGGGGGTGTTGTATTGGCTCGCGACACTCTTGGCTGGTGATGTGGCGTGCATGGGAGTGTTCTCCATGATGGCTTCGGGGGAGACGTATGAGTGTGCGCTGACAGCGGAAGGAGAAGAGGCATAGTCCTGGAGGGCTGCAGCTGTGAGGCCGGTCATGGGTGCTGAAGAAACGGCGGCAAGGTTTTGGCTTTGTGAGTCCATTCCAATGTCCATCATGTCATCGAGCATAAAGTCGTTTTCAGGTGAGTTCATAGCAGAGCTATCCGAGCATCCAGAGAGAGACGACATTGAGCTGATGGACATGTTCTTCTTGCGGGTTCTCGCCGACTTCTCCATCCGAGTCTCGATATCAGGGCGGCTCTTCTTGGGAGGCCTGCCGCGCTTGACAACCTTGCGTACAACACCATCGAAAGCGCCGATGCACATGCCTCGTTGACGATGTCGAGTGAGAGCATCGTGGCGAGCAAAGCTGTTTCCACATTCGCAAGGGTAAGGCTTGATTCCAGTGTGAATCTTGGCGTGTCGCTTGAGGTCATGCTGACGGACGAAGCACTTCTTGCATGTAGGGCACTGGTACTGACGGTCGTTGAGATGGGTCTGGACGTGCGACTTGATGTTCTCCTTACGGCCGAACTTCTTACCGCAGTCCTCATACGTGCATGTCCACTTGCCATCGGCGGCATCGGGACCGCTGATGAACTGAGTGATCTCCTCATGAGTGACGCCGGTCTCTGTCTTGGTCTCCTCGATGTTGATGCTGGCAATGCTGGCAGCACTTGCCATGCTAGCAACGGATTCTGTGCGACGATGAGGAGATTCGCGACGAGAGGGTGTCTGTGAAGGGGTACCGGAGAGTGATTGAGCAGTCAGGGGGTAAGGGCGGAGATCGGGCTTGTTGTCGAAAGAGCCCATAAACTGTGTCATCTGGGGAGTGTTGGGGGTGGGTTGTTGTGGCAGTTGGTGGTTGACGTTGAGACCGTGGACATCTTCCCGGCCAAAGCCGCTCTCGATCTTCATGAACTCGTTGTTGAAGTTGTTCATGCTCATGTAGTCGGGAGTCGACATTGGCATTCCACTGAAGGAGTCTGCCTCGGGAAGAGTATTTGAGCGAACAGGGCTAGACATGATTTGCTCAGACTGATGTCTGATGTCTTGGAAGATGTTCTGAGCCCTTCGGTTTCCTCCTCGGGTTCTCACGGGCTTGATGGTCTCTTCCATAGACTCATCGTAGCCATCGGCGAACCGGTTTGGTACGGTCTCATCCTTGACCAATCGGTCGTGGGGAGTCTCAATGGGCGTAGGGGGAAAGTAGCCTTTCTCCAGGTTAGCTGTCTTAGGCAGCGCCATTGTCCAGCTGAAGGACTGACTGTGTGTGTTCTGGTTCTGGTTTTGGTGCTGATTCGGGGGAGTCGTGGGTCTCTGGAGTCCTATCGTGTCCAAGTTCTCAAACTTGTTGACGCGGTCCATGATGCCGTTACTTATCCTCCTTGAGCTCCTCCGTGTACTGGAGGTGTCACCTTCAGAGGCCCAGCCTTGAGATGAGGAGCCCTCGGAGGGGAAGTTCATAAACGTGGGGGTCGAAAGAGCACTGTCAGTGTTAAACAGATCAAATTCCTTACCTCCCGACATATTGTCACCGTAGCTAGCTTGGCCCTTGCCCATCATCACATTAAGGTCTGCAGTGTAAGCATCAAAGGGGAGTGAGTTAGGGTCAAAGCAGGACGGGTCGAATCGTTGTGTCTGAGGAGTTCCATGAGGTGACATGAGATAGTTCTCACTTCCACTTGGCGCCAGGTTGGCGTAAGGGTTTTGTGTGCCCGGGCGTGCTTGTATGCGTTGCTGCTGCGCTTCTCGCAGTACATGCTGCGAATGATTGGCTAATCCTGTATTGTTAGTATTCGTACTTACCATGTATTTCTGCCGTGTGATTGGTGATGCTGAGTTCTGTTGTCGTCGGATGTCGAGGCTGAGACCGCGTCGGTGTGCGGTTTGTCGTTGTTGTGTTGGCAGATTAGGAACCTTTACGCCCTCGAAAGCAGTCGGTGTCGAGTTTTGACGCCGATGCTGCTTTTGTCGGGCGTGAAGTCCTGTTGGATTGGACAGCATTTTGTCGCAAGGGGAGTCCGGAAGGGAATTGTCGTCGGTCGATATATTGTCGATGGGAACCTATAGGTCCGAAACTGTTGCAATTGAGATACCAGTCAGCTTGGATATGTCTCTCCTGAGTCTTTTCTCATTACTTACCTCACGCAGCGCAAGCACAGAGCGCCGGGCTAGTGGAAAAGTGTAGTCGATCTCAGTCGAGGTCGACTTTGTGATATAAGATTGAGTATGGTTACGCCTTTCTCAAGGCGATGATGGAGTTGATGGAAATGCTCTTCTGTGAGTTTTGAGCTCTCCCTAAGGATGAGGATAGATGTGATTGACGTGCAAGCTCTGCTTGAACTTCTTCTGTATGTATGGAGTAGCTTTGGTGCTAGATACAAGAAGAGTAGTGTGGATAGCTTGGATCTTTGGGGTCAGGTCTTTGGATCTACTTAGAATCCAACGTAAACAATCACCAGGGGCAACCAGGTCGAACCACTAGCGGCCCAGATTCACCCACGCTGAGCCCGTCACCCTGGCGGCTAAAGGTGCTAAGAGTGCGTGGCAGCCAACTTCTGAGACGTGACCTGGCGACCGACGGTTCATTGCACCTTGTTATTTTCGGAGTCTATCCCGTCCCATCTTAGTGAGATTCTACTACGCAGTAACCAGGGAGTTACCGAAGAAGCTTGCGGACACGGAGATAATGACCTCACTCAACACGTTTTGTTGTTTTCTGTCATTTCGACAACTTTAACCCAATTTTATTGCCATGCCAATTTTTTTTCTAGTCCTCAAAACATTGAATACTACAGTAATAGCAGAGGACAGGTCGTTTGATTCTTCCAGCAACTGCAAAACCATTCTCTTCGTCCGGGAATAGCATCGTTATTCCCCGTTGCTACCCGTAACGAGCTCGGATTCCAGGACATGTCTCAAATAGTCCGAGCTCCTAGCAGTTGCAAAATCAATCCTTGCAGCTGATATAATGACGTCTTGTTTCAGGATCAACATGACTTTACAGGTCAGGTTGTCTCAGCTAACTTGGTCGCGACAAAGCAAGGCTTGCCCAGGTTGCTCTTCCATACCAAGTAACTCTGCCCCATTGGACGTTGATAAACGCCCAGAGGCGTCCAACGTGTGCTTGGTCGAGGTTTACATTCCTACCAAATAAGCAGCTGGCGATATGCTGTGTCACCATTGTGTTCCCACTGAACAGGCACTGCTTCGAATCACGATGTGTTGCCAGGGTTCCCTAGTCCATGACTGTACATTCAGCTCTTAAAGTTTGCTCGGCTGGCACGGGAGGCGTTCTTCAGCACAAGAAGTGACTTTGGCATCTCTATGTTTGAGCACTGAGGCTAGTCGTTGACTGATATATTAGGTGTATGGAATTTGTTTCTCAAACTGATCTATCTTGTGATGTACTGAGGTGTAATTGAGTTTCAAGGCGAAGCATGGGTTGTTTCGAGAGCTGAAGAGTTGCTTACATGGTTACCTGAACCTATCCATGTAAACAAACTTGACCTCCCCAGTTTAAACTACCCTAAACTTGTTCTTGTTTGTGGTTCGAGTGCGTATTCTGAGACAACTTTATGATTTGTTAGTAAATGTGTTGATCTGTGAAAGCTGTTTCCTTCAAACTGCTTGTCGTCTTATTTGAGTTTTACTTCTATATCCGTCATCCTGGTGCAGTGGTGACAGACTGCCACCACGCGGTTGAGGAGGATCCCAAGACAACGGGTAATAATTCTCATCATAGCTAGATCAGTAGCAAATAAAAATTCTTCACTTTCGGTCAGGATCGTATTGATCACATATCACAAATATTTGCATTTGATTTCTATCGATGTAAGCCCGAAGGCCATGTGGTTGTTACTCAAAACTTTTATTATGAGTGTCTCAATGTTACTGATAACATCTGACCCGATGTGGCTACCCCAGATCGCGAATAACTCAAACAACCTGCGCAACTCCTAACATTGCAATTATCAAATCCTCTCTATCATCTAACCGAAGGTTCCTCATAATCCCTAAGTCTGATTCATTCCGCATAGTAGTAAAGTCTCATGCGACATGATGCCTCCAGCTTCCCCTCTTATTGGTTACTTATTGCTGTTAAAGCCTAAGGATACTCCCATGTCACCGGCATCACCAAGGGTGTCCGGCCCCACGCCCGGCCCGGCGCTTCCGGTTCGACGGTGGGTGTCAACGTCGTTCAACGGCAGGCCGGCAGGATCAGTGGGTAGGTATTATAGATGTACATGCAATAGCCAAACAAAGGCTTAATGGGATCTGAATTTTGTCTTTTCCCGTTTGTCAAACTTTCATACCCTCTGGTCTTTACAATCGAAGTCAATATTCATATGCTGTTTCTTGCAGAGTGCCTATATATTAAGGAAGCCTGATTAGGTAGCAGAAAGAAATCTCTTCATTGCCTACCAAATACACGTGGAAGGGGCGGAGAGCAGATCCGATATTTACAAACGGCAGGCGCACAGGAGGCAACTGCCTGCACTGGCTGTACCAGCTGCCAACGGCTGGCAGCACTGCCCTGCAGTGATTCACTAACTATAGTAGATCCCCAGCATAAAAGAAAATCCTCTCAAATTCATTCTCTTCATCTCTAAACCTTTCTTACCAACTCACGGGTGATTTGTGTTTGTATTCCATCTTCACAACTGATGGTGAGGCGCGCCTTTGTACTACTTGTCTAATCATCACCGATCACTTCCTAGCAAAGTAGCGGCCATGGACGGGGTACTTGCCAGCTTCGCGAAGTGCGAAACATCGCGTCGAGTTGATGATCCTGTTTATCGCAACGCATTCCTCCGCCGTCTCAGACGTCCGGTTGATGGATCCGGATACAGTATTCCCTACAACGGATACCTGCGAGCGCTGCACCTATACGGCAACGAGGCAGCTTTTGAACTGAGCGAAGAGGAGAGGGCCAACTTCCTGTCTTGCAAAAACTTGAACATGTGTCGATCTTTAGCTCGAAACCAAGGCTACAACCCTGAATCCGGCAGGACTGCACCATGGGAAGGGGTATACTTCCCGGCTGCACACATCACGACATACCCAGGGCCTATGATCACTACCCTGAAGGCAGATCCCGAGCAAGCTTCATCCAAGATTCTAGAAGACACCGAGCAGAGCTTGATCGATTTCGTTGACGAAGAACCCGCCGAGATCAAGAATGTTGCCTCAGATATACCTATCTCTTCACGCCCCGCCCCTCAGTTCAGTGACCATACAAAGCCAGAAACTCTACGAGGCATGAGCGGCAACCGCGTCCCTGTTGCAGATGACTTCGGAAACACTTGTGTTGGCGGTATGGAAATGGCTGTCGTAGCCATAGAACTGCTCGAGCGCGTGGTTGATGGGAACATTGATGAATGGAGGGATACAATCAAGGAGACACTCGAGTACATTGGAGGTTCGAGGAACATGGCCGCCTTTCTCGATGCCATGTACAGAAAGTTTCCCAAAAAAGAAGACAAATCCAACTCTGCGGCATCAACCGTGGGTCTTCGACTGCGCGGTCCATAAGGGAGTTGAGACAAAGTGTGGGACTTTGGGCATCGATTCGCGGGAGACACTAATGTATGTCAAAATGTCTTTTTCTCTTGGAGCATGTATGATGAGGGGTCAAAAAGGAGTTGTGGTGAGATCAGGCTGGTGGTTACGATTTCATAATATGTTTTTACTGGACAGCGAAGGGTATGGATGGATGTGATATGGAAAAGGATGCATAATAGCACGGGCCCATGATATGCGGGCGGCCTGGCTGGACATGATGGATCCTCCCGATGAACTATATGTAAGATACGATAAGATGCGGGTCATGGCGATGACGAAGATGCATATTGAGAGAGTACACGGATACTTCGAATGAGCAGTATCTTTAATCCCAAACTTGGTGTTTTCTCTTGACGAGAGAGAGTGTACTTTTAATGAAGTCGTCGGATGAAGTCGGTAAAGCGGCTTTGACATACATCTGATTGGCTGCCTTCATCTTAGGGTCAACAACCACCATGAGTTACCGCGACAACCTTAAAAGTCCAGGGGCCAAAGAGGGACGTACCATTATCCTTGAGCTTGGAGAATCACTCACCGCGAACAAAATCACCCGATTTCCTTCAGCCGCAGAATATCTCGCCCTCTGCGATTGGCTGATTCCTGATTTTCCTTCTCTACATCCTAGGGCAGAGACTCATCTTCATTGCGTCCCTTTGCCGCCGACCCTCTTTTGCCCTCAGCGAAACAGCAATTGTCCTTTATCTCTAGCTGTGACGACAAGCCGGACCGACTCCTCGTCTTCGTTCCATCTGCCGCCATGTCGGGCAACACTCATAGAGGAACGCCCACTCGCAACCAGGGACGTGGTGCGATTCCCTTCACCAACAGCCCCAGCGGCGGTCCCAGCAGCATCCCTCGACCCGTTCTCGAGCCCTCACCGCCGACCGACACTGGCTCTGCTGTCAGTGCGAGCCGACAGAAGCAGACCAAGCGTGATGAGGTTCGTCACTACATATACTCTTGGCGATCCTCAACTACGAAATACGCCTTGTCGGACATCGAAATAAAATAAGTCTGCTAACACCCAGCTCAGGCTATCCGAAAAAAGCTCGAAAATGACCTCTCCAAGAAGAAGCACCTCACAAGCCGGGCACGACACTCCCGAAAAGCTCCCCCGGGAACCGTCCTCGCCTTGAAGCCTAGCCAGGCTCTACAGATCAAGCCTGCCACCACCGTCTCCGAGGCTGCTCAGTTAATGGCCGCGAAGCGAGAGGACTGTGTTTTGGTTACCGACGATGACGACCGAATTGCTGGTATCTTCACCGCCAAGGATCTTGCGTTTCGTGTTGTGGGAGCTGGAGCCAAGGCTTCGAGCATCACTATTGCTGAAATCATGACCAAGAACCCTCTTTGCGCTCGAACCGATACTAGTGCCACCGATGCCTTGGATCTCATGGTTCGAAAGGGTTTCCGACATCTGCCAGTTATGGACGAGAACCAGGATATTTCAGGTGTGCTGGATATCACCAAGTGCTTCTACGATGCTATGGAAAAACTTGAGCGTGCCTACTCGTCCTCTCGAAAACTTTATGATGCGCTAGAGGGTGTTCAGTCTGAACTGGGCTCTACTCAGCCCCAGCAGATTATCCAGTACGTTGAGGCTCTGCGAAGCAAGATGTCTGGACCTACTTTGGAGACGGTCCTTAATGGTGTCCCCCCCACTACCGTGAGCGTGCGAACCTCGGTCAAGGAGGCTGCCCAGCTCATGAAGGAGAACCGAACAACTGCTGTTCTGGTTCAGGATCAGGGTTCTATTACTGGTATCTTCACCAGCAAGGATGTTGTACTCCGAGTTATTGCACCTGGCCTGGACCCCGCCAACTGCAGTGTCGTCCGTGTCATGACCCCTCACCCTGACTTTGCCCCCATGGATATGACCCTCCAGGCGGCTCTACGCAAGATGCATGGTAAGTTGCTTGAGCTATCTAGTATAACACCACTAACAGGATTCCAGATGGCCACTACCTCAACCTACCTGTCATGAACGATGGCGGAGAGATTGTTGGCATGGTCGATGTCCTCAAGCTCACCTACGCTACGCTGGATCAGATCAACGCCATGTCGAACACTAACGATGACGAGGGTCCCGCCTGGAACAAGTTCTGGCTCTCGCTCGACGCCGAGACAGAATCTATGATGTCGGGAGAGGGCAGCGCAGCTCATCACACAAACCTCGGTTCTCGTCTTACGTCGCCCGACATGGTTCGGGACCGTATAGGTGACAGCCTCGCCCCAGGAGATTCAGCATCTCACGTTGGTATCGAATCACCCACCGCCTCCCATCTCCCCGAGGTTCTGGAACATCAACTTCCTGAGGAGCTTCCCTTCCCCTTCAAATTTAAGGCACCATCCGGCCGAGTGCACCGTCTCAAGATTACCGCTACAGACGGTATCGAGGTTTTCGTCGCGGCTATAGCCTCCAAGCTTGGTGCTGAGGCGGAGAGTATTGGCGGAGTGCCTACCGTGGATGATGGCAAGATTGTGGGTACAGGATTTGCTATGAGCTTTTTGGATGATGAAGGAGACTCGATTTCCATCACAGCCGACCATGATCTTCTCGAGGCTGTTATCCTTGCTCGTCAAGCTCATCATGACAAGGTTGATCTCTTTGTCCACGACCCTGAAAAGCCCCCCATTTCTGCCACTGTAGAGCCCAGGGCTCCTGTTACACCCTCAATCTCTACCAACACGGGTCTTCAAGAGCGACGCAAGTGGTGGCCCGACGAAGAAGATGAGGAAGAGGATGGATCTGAGGATGAGAAGGAAATCGCGCCTACCGTACGGAGGCCACGAAAAGGCCGAACGGCGCCTGCATATGAACCCCCGGAGCAACTTATCGCTGGTGTACCAAATGAGCTCATTCTTCCTGGTGCTATTGTCACATTGGCTGTGGCTATCGTGGGTGTCTTTACCCTTTCAAGACTTACCAGCCGGTAAAGGCACTCGCTTAGTGTACTTTTCCTCATAATGATATGATGAAGACAGGGGGTTGTTGAGTGTAGATATTTAGAAACAGAAACTTGTGCTTTCAGTAGAGATTACCCTTGCAAGTTTAATCCAGTCCTATTTAGTTTTCTTTGTTAATTGAAATATCCCAATTATTATTTGCCTGTGTCTTTTGAGAATCGTGGTTGTGGCACGAGTCGCAGGGGTCGGTTTGATGTGTGGTCGGTCCGGAAAATCTCGTGTTCCGGTCTACTGGCCATAGCCAAATTTTGGTTACTGTCGGACGACCGTTACGATTATTGAGCAATCTCCAAGTCGCCGCCATGATCCTGAGGAACGCCCCCGTGCGGCATTGTGAGTCAATTGAATCGACCCTAATGCAAATAATATACTGATACGTTCAGGCCGCCACACATTGGCGTCTCCCATCTCCAGGACCCTTGTCCGGCAAATGTCGACCAAAGTCACCGAGAAGACCCAGACCAAGACTGACCAGCAAGCCGTGACGAGTTGGTCGACTGTCCAGGCCCCTTCCGGTCCTCCCAAGATTGTCTCGGCCGCACGAAAGAAGCAGAGAATTGTGCAGGATGGTATTCTTTCCCTCAGGACCAACTCGGCGCACGAGCACAAGGGGAGTGCATGGACGACACCTCACGCGAACTCGAACGCTGCTACTCCCGCGACCCCCGCACAGCAGTACAAAGAATGGAAACGTATTCAGGGTAACACCAGAAGTCTCGGTTCAAAGCTTGAGAAGCGATATATTCCGACTGAGCTGGTCAACAACCCACCCGGACCCGAGGATATTACTCTGGAGATGTTGATGGCTTCGCAAACGCACCTTGGTCACAAGACTTCACTATGGAACCCCGCCAACTCTCGATACATCTACGGTGTGCGCCAGGGTGTTCACATTATCTCTCTCGAGACGACTGCGGCACATCTTCGACGAGCGGCTCGCGTGGTGGAGGAGGTTGCGTACAAGGCTGGTTTGATCCTTTTCGTTGGAACTCGCAAGGGTCAGATGGAGATTGTTACTCAGGCTGCTGAGATGGCTGGTGCTTGTCATTTGTTCACCAAGTGGACACCTGGAGCTATCACCAACCGAGATGTTATTCTGAAGATGGCTGGCACTAAGGTTGTGGACCACAAGGACTTGGAGCTTGAAGGCTTTGAGAACTACAGAGGTTCGGCTCGACCACTGATGCCCGACCTGGTTGTTTGCTTGAACCCTCTTGAGAACTACACTCTCCTTTACGAGTGCGGTCTCAAGAGCATTCCTACGATTGGTGTTATTGACACCAACGTTGACCCTTCATGGGTGACTTACACCATTCCCGCCAACGACGACAGGTAAGGGCTCCTGCGAATTATGTACGATTTTGATACTAACAGGTGAATAGTCTGCGAGCCATGGCTGTTGTTGGCGGTGTTTTAGGCCGAGCCGGCCAACGGGGCCAGCAGCGACGTCTGGCGGATGCAAGGAAGGGTCAGGCGTCGTGGGAGAACCCTCCCGATCTTGTCCAGCACATCCGACGTGAGCAGAAGGCAGCCATTGCTGAGCGAAAGACTGTCATGGGCCAAATGCAGCATAACGTCGAGGGCTTCACCGAGGAAGAGCAGAAGCTTCTGCGTGAGAAGTTCTACGGAGAGGAGCTTGAGGTCAGCGAGAGCGAGATGGTTGACATGATGGGCGAGGCCGCTCTGGGAGGCGCAAAGGAGGCGGCTGCTCAGTCGATCTCTCCATCTGAGGAGCAGCCTGCTACCTCTGACGCTGTGACTGAAGCCAAGCCTGTTGAGGCGACTCCCACATCGTCTACGGAGTCTGCTGCTCCTGAGGCGGTGACTGAGGCAAAGCCTGTTGAATCGACCCCCCCATCACGCGAGCAACCCGCTGCCCCCGAGGCAGTGACCGAGGCTCAAATCGAAACCCAGCCTACTGAGTCAACGCCCAACTCAAGGCTGACAACTATCGAGGAGCAATTGTCAGGACTCAAGGATGCTGCGGAGGCGATTGAGGCCGATATCAAGAGCGGTAAAGAGTAGAAAAGCTCTGTACAATATTGGAAATGTATAATAGCCTACGAGAGAATAGAGTCAGAAAGCGATGTAACCTGATGTGAATATATAAATCATGTATTGTAACCTGGATGCAACTTGTAAGTAAAGTTATGGTTGATATTCCCATCACATGTGTTTGACTTTCAAAGAGAGGCCGATCACGGCGATAGATCGGATAAATGATTGCCCCCAATTTAAAGGTGTAACGTGCCTCGGGGTATGGAGGCTTTCAGGTGGTGCCTGCCCCGCCTCCATGGAATTTGGGGTCCTTAGTGAGGAATTGCCTTGACACAGCCTGCGCATTTCCCCTCATCACCAACGAACATTTCAGCACAGTCACGACGAATTTCACAGCACTGCAACGAAACAAGCCCAGCACAGCACTGCATAGCGGAGCACTCCATCAATATACCGGGGCTATTACTGGACCTACACTCTACAGTTGCAGCTAGTTCTCAGTGGAGTCCAGTGGAAAGGTCCCCAGAGAACCAGGACGTACCCTTTCCAGTGCATCAGGTCCAACGACCGAGGTCACCGCCCAGCGCATTTCTTTGAATTACAGCACTCAAGGGCTTTCCCAGCGCACATAAATTTAGTGCAATACGCCCCGAATCTGAAAGATCTGGGCATAAGCATCGGTGCGAAATCGGGGGTTAAAGAGCACTCCACAGCCACGGAGTCGCCCATCGTGGTTTAGCCTTTGAGCCAAACTACCCTTATTAAATTGCTTCAGCCTTTCTCTTGAATTGGTATGCATCATTTTATACTTTTTCCCATTCTACACTTTCAGTCTTGTTGGTGTTTGCTTGTGTAAGACGACATCACCTCAAACTGCGAGGATAGATCGTAAGTGATAAGAATCGAAAGGCTAACAGTTCGTTAATAGAATAAAGACACAAGACATATCCTCCAATTAAATCCTTTGTTTTTTCTTCTCTTTCTTCTTTCAACCCCGCATAGGGTTTGTACCAACAAGATGCCGGCCATGCTGGACGATCCGGCGAGCCCCACCATCTACCGAGTCTCCGGTCAGCCCCCGTATCCGGACCCGAATAACCCTGGCTTCCCGGCCGATATTACGCCCCGGCAGGTCACCCTCCGTGATCGTCAGACCGTAGCTACTATTATTCCGTTTGCCTCGAAGCATCAGGTTCCTGAGTCGCTGATCGCCTATCTATGTGACCAAATCAACAAGGAAATTGAAGGCGGTGATACATATCCTATGATGGAGCCTTTCACCGCCGACAAGTTCGGTTCCTACTGGTTCCAAAACTTCGGCGCTATTATGCTCCTTGGAAATGTTGGACGTGCTGAGGATGTGGTTGAAGGCAAAGATTGGTCCCGAGAATGTTTGGGAAGCTTCTATATCAAGCCCAACTACCCTGGCCGCAGTAGCCATGTGTGCAACGCCGGTTTCCTCGTTACTGATGCGTCACGTAACCGCGGTGTCGGTCGTCTTATGGGCGAGACGTATTTAGACTGGGCTCCACGCCTGGGTTACACCTACAGCGTCTTCAACCTGGTGTACGAGACCAACGTGGCTTCGTGCAGAATCTGGGATGCGCTAGGCTTCAAGCGCATCGGCCGGGTAAAGGGCTGCGGGAACCTTCGCAGCTACCCGGGCCAGTTGATTGATGCCATCATCTACGGGCGGGATCTGTCCCCGCGTGAAAGCGAGGAACTCGTGAGTGAAGAGCGTTTCGACAAGATCAAGTTCTACCTCAAGTACGGCGAGTACCCGAACGGCGCTGACCGCGCCGAGAAAAGCAGGCTACGCAGCGCGGCGACACACTATAAGCTCCTCGACGGCGACAAGCTCATGCTCAAGGATAAGGAGGTGATATCCGACCCAGCCCGCCAGTTCGACATTGCTCGCCAAGTGCACGCCCTACAGCATGGCGGCATCAACAAGACCACAGCTACTATTGCAGAAAAGTACCACTGGAGTCGCATCAAGGAGACGGTTAGCGACGTTATTCGTAGTTGCGTGGAGTGTAAGGAGCTTGGAAAGACGCCTAACCCTGGTGGTGCGAGGAAAGCCGCCTCGTCGAATAATCATGGCGGAGGAAGAAGATTAGGAGGTATAAGCGGAAATGCAAATGACCATCAGGTACAAGCAACAAGCCCTCCTCCGGCCCAGATGCTGCCGCTACAAGAGCACAGCATGATACCGACACTTTCACAACAAAGTCCAGACCATAATCACACGCCAAGCCCTTATGCTAACCCAGCCGACATCTCTCTGCTTGCACCCCCTCACACTCTTCAAAATAGCTCCATCGACCATACACTCCACTCTCACAGTCCCATGCTTCAAGATCCTCCCACCAGCCACCATCCACACGATCACTCAGTCTACCAACCTATCGATCCGCAAATCATCAACCAATCTTCACCGCACGACCTCGGCCCCTTCGACCAGTACCACTCGCCTGCTGACTTTCAAGCGTTGCTTAACGCGACGGAGGACGTGGGACCTGATGTGGTGGATAGGGATTTGGAGATGCTGATAGAACATCAAGATGATGATAATGTTATGGATGGGACTGTGAATATGGACGGTATAGGTGTGGATGTTGGCGTAGAGACAGATAATCAGGTGCTGGGGCACAAAGAGAGGAGTTTGTATGATGTTGGATTTGGAGGACCAGGGGGGTAGGTGTTGGAGTTGACTCTCTGGTGCTGTCTTGTCGGGACGTTAGATGAAGCGGGCGAGTTTGGATTTTTTCTTTTTACTTTTCAGTTATTTATGAGCATGAGCTTGGCGTCACATATACAAATACAAGAAACAGTCAATCATTGAGATATATTCCCCGGCTTGTGGCTGTAGCCTGGACTGTGCTATGCTTATGAGTAAGATCTCAAAAAGGTTAATTAGTTCGTCACTTCATGTCAACGCCAAAGCTTTCGAATGTAGTAGATAGAAGTCATCAAGTTTCAGAGGTTCAAGTTTCAGAGGTCAGATAAATCTAGGTATCATACAGATCCTCCTGCCCCCAGCCACGACACTACCAATCCCGCTTTTCATGTCTATGTTTCCAGGATAAGTTTCCCCTTTTTAACCTTGATCATATTCCCCATCTCTCATTAGATTTTTGCCTCTTTACCTCCGGGGCATGCCACGTCCACGGCCCCGCAGAGCACGCTGGGCAGCACCTGGCGGTAGCTGACCAGGGGCCTGAGGCTTAGCACTCTCCTCGTTGCGGATAGTCTCATCAACACTGAGAATGAGGCAGCTGGCCTCTGTAGCGGCCTGGATAGCGTTGATCTTGACAAGAGCGGGCTCCCAGACGAATCGCTCCATCATGTCAGCGACACCCTCGTTCTGGAAGTCAACACCGGCCCATGTCTGGCCCTTGCGGTGCTCAACACGGAGCTTGTTGAGGATATCGGTAGCGTCGAAACCGGCGTTGTCGCACAGCTGACGGGGAATAATCTCGAGAGCCTTGGCGAAGGACTTGATGATGGCTTGTTGCTTGTGGGGAATGTTCTTGTCGGCGAAATGGTGAAGGTATGCTGAAACCTCCATCTCAGCGGCACCACCACCACCAACGATGAGGTGGTTTCGGATCGCTCGCTTGACAATCATAATAGCGTCGTGCAGAGATCGCTCGACCTCAGCAATAAACTGCTCGGCACCACCACGCAGGACAAGGGTGCAAGTCTTGGCCTCAGGGCAGTCCTCGAAAAAGTTGAAGCGCTCACCACCAATCTGGCGCTCCTCGAACTTACCGCAGGTACCCAGGTGCTCAGGCAGAATGTCAGAGCATGTTGACTGAATAACAGCACCAGTGGCTTGCACCACACGCTCCATGTCCTCACCAGCGACACGTCCAGCACAGAAGACATCTCGGTCGGCAAAGAACTGGGTGGCCAAGTCACCAATGGGCAGCTTGCTAAGCACAACCTTGGCACCAGTCTTGTAGACTGCCTCGAGCTTTTTGTAGATAATCTGCCACTCAGCATCGACAATGGCCTGGTACTCGGAGACCTGCTCAACACGGACCTCGGCGTTGTCCTTCTCGGCCTTGAGCTCCAACTCGACGTTCAGGCACACAATCTTGGGCTGCTCGAAAGACTTTGGTTGTTGCTCGAAACCGGCGTAGGAAAAGGTCTTCTTGAAGGCGACACCGTTAACGAAGAGGGAATCGGTCAGCGAACCGCCAGGAATCTTCTTAATGCCGATAAGTTTCTCGTTGAGGTCGTCCTGGTCAAGTGACAAAACGGCGTCGACAACCACTATAATCAATTAGCTTGATGACCAAGCATAGGAGTATGCTGACGTACTCTTGGTGAAGAAAGTAGTATTCCGCTTGATCAGCTTGCTGGTCATGGCAGTGGAAGCCAGCTTGATAAGAGTATCGCGGCGGTTGCCCTCGTTGGTGCTGACAGCAACCTCCTTGATCTTGTTGACAGCCATCTGAGATGCCCTTCGCAGACCCTTGATGATGATCTGAGAGCTAACACCCTGCTCAACGTGCTCCTTGACCTCCTTCATGATCTCACCGGCGAGAACAACGACTGATGTAGTTCCATCACCGACCTCGGCGTCTTGCGATCGAGCGATATCGACGAGAATTCTGGCGGCAGGGTGAACGATATCAAGAAGCTAAGCCCAGTCAGTAAGGAACTGGGGTTATATAGATATTTCGTAGGGAGGGTCGAACCTTCATGACGGTAGCACCGTCGTTGGTGATAGTCTGTCGGCCGTTCTCATCAACCATCAAAAGGTCACCGCCGTAAGGACCAAGAGTGGACTTGATGGTAGCCTGGACGGCCAGACAGGCATTGATGTTAGAGACGATCTGTCCCTTGCCCTGGGAAGTATCGGTTCCTGTAATGAAGCGCCATAGTCAGTAAACTGTCGCGATCATATGCGTTGCTCTTGTGTAGTGTTTTTATTGTCTTGATTTGGATGCCCCCCCCCTAGATTTCGAGGGGTGAAGCGGGCGGGCGGTGGGGTAAAACGGACCTTCCTTGAGGACGATAATCGTCGGCGTTTGGCCTCCGAACGACATTTTGGTGGTGATGGAGCAACCCAAGTCTGGCTATGTAAAGTTGTATTCGTGTCGAAAAATATGTACAGGTCTTGGTTTTGCTCCGTCGTCGGTTGGTGGGGGAGAGAAGTCGGCGGGTTCGAAGTGGGAGGAGCTGTGATGGATGGAAGCTTCCAAAAAAATGTGGCAGCCTTCTTTCTCATCATGCCTTGCCCCAGTCACGCACGGGCCACTTTTTATAGGAGTTAAGGGTCTTGTCTGAGCCAATCACATTACTATATTTGATCCAACAACCAACTCCTCGTCGAAAGTTGTAAATGATAGTTTTCGCTTTCTATAGCCTCTCAACGTTGGTATACTATACAAGGCATGGTTTCTTTCAGGTTGCTTGGTTAATAATCCAATCTGGAAGACATTGTCGTCGAAGCCATATAAGTACACCGCGATACAAAAAGATATCCACTGTGCATACACACAAACTGGAAAAAGAAACTCCCTCGGGAAGGCTCGAACTTCCGATCTCCCGATTGTCAGTTGATAACAGTCGGACGCTTTAGCCAACTAAGCCACAGGGGAGAAGCTTATTGGTTGAACGGCGGCCTTCATGAGGCAGTCTATGGTGTTTTGGCCAAGATTGGACGAAGCGATGATGTACAACGCAAAGGGACTTGACAGGAGGACTGCAGTGATGACAGCGATCATTGTAACAATAATTCAATCATAGAAGATGCCTACAGGGCTCAGTGAAAACAATGACAGATGCATTGGCACTGACATTTTCTGAATACTTGGCTATTGATTATTGTAGAGAGTTGTTGCAGTTAGCATGTTAAGAAACTCAACAGATCACCCAACAACCGCTAATTCATGCTCCAGAATGAGACGTACAGTGAGGTGCTTCATTAAATTGCTAACCTAAACTATATTATTACTAAGTTTTGTAAATATTACCCGATCATGTCGCTCGACCAGGCACAGTTGCTAGCCATTATCATATTACTTGGTACATTATAAGCGCGTGAAGGGCCATTGAAATGTATGCGTAACTGGTCCCACTGCTTGGCATTACTGTGATGATAGTATCTCGAGTCATTAAACATTATTTCGTGGTCATAACCGAGTTCGCTCGAGAATGATGAGATTAGATGGCCAAAGACACCAAATTGTTTGCTCGTAGAAAAGCTAGAGGGTCGAAATTCAGCCTACGAGGTTTCGTCGTTATACTCGAGTTTCGTTGGTCGGGTCTTCGGCCAGTTGAAGGTTGTACAGCTTATCGTTCTGGTAAATCTGAGCGACTTTGTAGTTGGCAGGCGGATATAAGATCGTGCCATTTGGTCCTATCTCGGCGAAGGTGACTGGCCCACGTTCATAAGCCCTGCGTCGATGGGTTTCATAGCAGGCTATAACAAACAAAAAGAAATGGAGAGCACTGGAGATATGTGTGATTAGCAAGAGTGGAAAGGCGAGGGTGAAGCTGTAAATCCCTACAATTGGATAAACCCAAAGGCTGCAGTCGCCTTCCAGATCGACTGGAATTTAGGTGTATATCGATCGGACTCGTCGGAGTAGTAACCAAAGCCTGGTCCATAGACTTGCACGCAACTAACTGCAAGTAGTGGCATCCAAAGAAGCAGGTCGAGAGCCACAGATGCCCCAGGATTGGCGGAACGACGACCTTTGCGCGAAAAATAACAACACAAATCGGATATGCTCCAAATGAGCCCAATAGCGCACTGGATGTAGGTTTCTTTAGCGATCAAAACTGCGGAGGGAAGGGAAACAAGCATACCACAACGCCATACCAAAGTATTGGATCTGCATCACGTTCACCGAATGTTCTAATTCCGATCGATAAGCCCAAAAGCACAATTGTATTGACAACAGCGCTAGTCCGAAGGCCAAACTTTACCAAGGATACTTTTCGTGGAGGGCAATAAATAACCTGTACCTGGCGACCTTCAAACTGACGCTGAGAAAGCTCAATGGGCTCCTCATAAGGTGGTGGTGCAACTTGATCAGCCATGATTAGATAGAGAAGGCTGTAGCTTTAAAGGAGGGTGGCGGTGGACGATTATGACAACAGCAACAAACAATTAGAACGAGCTGCCCTGTCCTATTTAAAAGAACTCGCTGTTAATGACCTGCCATCATGAAGTGATGCCATGACGTGGGACTAGGATCTGCGCCACGCGCAACACAACCAAACCTGCAAATCGCAATACGAAAATGCCACACCACAGGCGTAGAGTCTGCCTTGTGTAGAAAGGCTGGCTAAAGCTGTTAGTTCTAGGGTTTCAACATTAACCAATTAGGCAATCGCCGGTCATTTACTCGTCGTCAAGTGTGATAGGCAGGGTAAATGGTTTTCGCTTCTGTGTTTTCAGACATGACTCCGTCTTTGCATGAGTGGCTTGGTGAGGCATTGGTGTTGTCGGATTGGTTAGGCATCCTCGTTCTATCTATTAGGGGCATTAGTGGTATGAAGTAGTCATTTATATAGACTGAATTCGAGGTGGTTGAATTAAGTTTTAAAATAAAGTGCAAAGCCCGTGGTTTGAGCAGTAAGCTCAATCCCTGTTCTCCCCCACACCACTAACTTAAACCACATTACTCTGTACACCCACTAACGGAGGATCGATCAGAGGATGTTGAAGATATTTCCTCGAACAGCGTTAGGAAGACAGTACTTATGCCATTGGCCCATAGGATATCAGACGGCCCTCACTCTCATCATGGTAAATGAACATAGGGACTTCCAGACAGAACACCATGTAATTTAGATAGTAACTCATAGCAGTCTCCATCATATCACGTACAAGCTGAGTCTACTGCAACCATTGAATGGCTATGATTACGCAGGAATAACAAAAAGTATATTTTTGCATGTGCACTCTAGGAAGTCTAAACGGCAAAAGATAACATCATCTCCCCCGGGAAGGCTCGAACTTCCGATCTCCCGATTGTCTATTTAATAACAGTCGGACGCTTTAGCCAACTAAGCCACAGGGGATGACAGGCTATTGCTGAAAATTGGGCCAGATTAAAGGTCTATGTTCCTATCTGATTGAAGCGTGACGAGGTGAGGGTTATCCGTTGGCCTTAACTCATCCAAGAGAAAGTGAGTCAATGAAGAAGAAGGAAGATACGAACACTCTAGCTCTCTGGTTCTTAGTCTGTCAAGTGATACGAAAGTCCTTGCGTCGTTTCTGCGTTAAGCATTCACCTCTCATGCTGAGGCAACGTCAGACAACTTTTAATAAGTAGGCTCTACCTTTTTCTCTGGGGACTATGATCTCTCAAGCCCATACTGTTCTGCAAAAAGATTTCTTTTTGTTTATGCTACTTTCTTGTTTACGATACCTATACTTCTCAGACTTGGTTAACGCGCCGCAGCATATTAATGTTATCGAACCGAGACTATTTGACCCAGCAACCTCATATATTGAACATTTAGACAATACAAAGTTCCACCAAGCATGTTTCGCTTAAGCTATAGGTGCAAGTTGTTGCATTTATGTCCCTAGCTGTCAACTCACTTCTCAGCCTGTCGTCCAATGACATACTCTATTCACTCTTTCCAGGGGATACAAAGAGCGTCTGTTCATTATACAGTGACGGTTACCGTTTCTCGCTCCGTATGTTGCTCACATCATTCTTACCCGCACCAAAAAGCCGATGCCTGTACAAGAACAGACAAAAGTGAAGGATAACATCCTACTCCCCCGGGAAGGCTCGAACTTCCGATCTCCCGATTGTCTACTGAATAACAGTCGGACGCTTTAGCCAACTAAGCCACAGGGGAGAAGCTTTAGTTGTTGAAGCCCAGCCCGAGAGACCTGGGTTGAAGTTGTAGGTGCTGTGGATCGACTAGGGCTCGCTACCAACTCTCTCCCTACGAATGTGGGGTCACCTATGGCTTCTGGGTTACCATAGTTAAGTACAGACGTGTATGTTGTTTTACCAGCTACTATGAAAGAGAATGCGTTGCTGGTGTAAGCCGAGATCGAGACGTCCGGTGGAATCAACATGCGGTTCTTGACACGACGAGCACGAAGTGCCATGTCTAAAGCTCGGCGATTGCCACTATAACGTTCCTTTATATGCATCAGCAAAGTTGCCGAGTTGATAAACAAACGACTAGCATCACGGTAGTCTATGTACTTGAGCTATTGCCGATAATTACTCTCTGGCTGGGACTAGAATTACTGCTGCTGATGAAGTACAATACACGTGGGGAGTTGAGCGGGTTTTATTGGTCACTTGTCAGTCATAATGTTTGGCAATTGTAAAGCCATCTCTCTTAGACGAAAAGTTTCAATAATGTCTAACCTTCCGGATGATATCGAGAATTGATACGCATATTCCGGATTCGAAGCCGGAGGTTGTGCCTCCGCTCAACCGGCGTTGCATCAAAGAACGGAGCTGGAGCGGCGCGGCAACGGCCCCGGTGAAGAGTGTCCGGTGATGCCTAATTAGGAATAGACTCATTGGTGAAAGCTTGGGCTGTTGGTAGTGATCAAGATCAGGGACAAGCTTTGGCGTTGGCAATAAGAGGTTGTTGCAGATTACAGCACAACCAACATAAAACTTAAATTGAAACCAAAAGAATTTTTTGCTCGTTAGCCGAATACCAAAGGCTTGTAAACAGAAGAATGTCTCGATGAGTGAGTGATGATTCCCGACTACCTGGAAAAGAATGATTGAGAGAGAAACTACCTACGTGACCAATTGAGTTCTGGGATTGGGGTTCCTGGGCTCGGCACAATAGACTTCAAGGTTACCGTTGACACATCAGTTATTTTAGAATAAAGTAAAAAGCACGAAAGAATAAATGTGTAAACAAAAACAACAAGTCAGTTGGTCTTCGCGTAGTCAATCATGGACTTAGCCATCAAACAGAAGTACAAGCGAAACACATGCTTCTCGGTGAATTGTGACAACCTATATCAAGGCTAGAATATATTTGCTATATGTAATAGTTAAGTCTTTGCCGTGTATTCTTCGTGAGAAAATGGCTACAATATTAACATGTGCCCTACTATTGCGTTTATAACCAACTCGTTTCTCGTTATAGGGTGACTCCATCCACGACCCTTAAACTTGCATTAACGGGAGGACCCTGGCAAAAAAGCTAAAGTTAGTACCAAGAGTGGACTAGGCTCTAAGCAGCCCCTGAGGTTACCTCATATCGACCAACCAACGCCACTAGAAGTAGTTACTCCCTGCTTTGCCAAGCCAAGAGTGAATGCTATGGACACCTCCTTCCTTTAGTTCTCTGATCTCGAGACTGGCCTTTCATCCTTCATTTTCTCGCAACGCTCATTCTTTTCTTGCATCGCCTAACTACCTATCTTTTGCGTAATTTGCTGGAGTTCATTCGCATCGTTTCCTTCGTTTGGCTACTTGCGCAATAAAAAGGACGTTCAGAGTAGGCAGTCAGGTACCCTACGGAATGCTGCGCCCGGTATCATAGGCGACACCAAAGTCCTCGACGACATCGAACGAACCCCCTTCAGCATAACGTTGCTATCCCTCAAAGGAGATTTCACTTTGACAAGCCCAGATCAATATTCGACCGAAGTTCGAGAAGCCTCGCCTCGGCGAGCAATAATCCGTCACAATGCTTCCGCTCCGTAGACGCGGACGATTCTATACCATACTCGCTGTGGTTATGGTCTTCCTGCTGTACCGCTTCATGCAGGATTCATGGTCGCAGTCCCCCCACTTCGAAACGGTAAAACAGCCACCAAACCAACCCGCTTCTGAACCGGTTCAGGGCTCTAAGGAGGCTTTCGAACCGCCCGTCGCTCCGCCATCTGTCCAACTCCCCGATTCCGAGCAGGACACCAAGTCTGCCGACAAACCCAAGCCAGTAGTACCGCAGGACGACATCAGCTTACCCGAAAAGATCCCTGAGAAGATTCCTGAAAAGATCACCGAAACGGTCGATACGCCTGCTCAAGAAAAGCCTGTCGTTGAAAAACCTATTGATGGGTCGGTTGGGGATGATACCAAGACCGTGCCTGAACAAAAGACGGAAGATAAGACAGAAGATATCAAGCAACCTGCAGAACAGAACCCACCTCAAATTCCTCCTGTTCAGTTCAAGGATCCGCCTAAGTACGCCGACAATCCAGATATCCCCGAAGTCAACGTCGATGGTTCCAAGGTTCATTGGACCAAACCCAAGGAGAATTTCCCCATCCCTCCCGAGTCTATCAGACCAATTCCAACCGGCACCGCCCCCAATATCAACAGGATTCAGTTCGACTTTCAACCTGAGGATGCACAGGCTAGCACCACCCGTATTGAGCGACTGAACCGCGTGAAGGCGGAGATTGTACGTGCTTGGTCCGGTTATCGCAAGTATGCATTTATGCATGACGAGCTCTCGCCTGCGTCTATGAAATATCGTGATACTTTTTGTGGTTGGGGTGCGACACTTGTCGATTCACTCGATACCCTCTGGATTGCCAACATGAAGCAAGAATTCGACGAAGCCGCCAAGGCTGTCGCCAATATTGATTTCACTTACACCGACCGCAATGACATCCCTGTATTCGAAACGACGATTCGTTACTTGGGCGGTCTCGTTGCCGCGTACGATGTTAGTGGGGGCCCCAACGGTGAATACAAGATTTTGCTTGATAAAGCTGTCGAGCTTGCCGAAATCCTCATGGGCATTTTTGATACGCCTAACCGCATGCCCCTGTTGTACTATCGATGGCATGAACCTTACTCTTCGCAGCCCCACCGCGCCAGCCATGTTGGTATCGCTGAGCTTGCGACTCTTTCCATGGAATTCACCCGTCTCGCTCAATTGACGGGCACGGCCAAGTACTATGATGCTATCGACCGCATCACCGATGCCTTGATTGAGATGCAAAAAGCCGGTACTGATATTCCAGGCCTTTTCCCGGAACGTATCGATGCCTCTGGATGTAATAGGACTGCCGACACACAGACGGGAACCCTCAGTGAAGAGGCCCAGAAGCAGGTTGACTCGGCCGACCTGACTAAAGAACCTGAAGGCTTCAATCCCGAAAGACAGGGCGAAGATGCATTCACTCCTGCGCAGCTTCCCCAAGCCGACAGTCGGTGGGAAGACAAGCTCCACCGTCGTGATGTCCCGGCGGACATTGGCGAGCCTTTCAAGTTTGACGATCAGACGCCGCCTCGCCCTGCGGCCGACCAAGCCCCACCACCTTTGGCTGCGGATGGCTCTTCGGCACAATGGGATTGCAAGCCCCAAGGCCTCGTCGCTGGTAATCGTGCCTACGGACACTTCCACATGGGAGGTGCGCAAGACTCGGCCTATGAATATTTCCCCAAGGTATGTTGTCCTCCAGAGATCCCATACGGCGGCGACCTTACTGACCGAACTTAGCAATACTTACTCTTGAATGGTCTGGAACCCAAGTATCGGGCGCTCTATGAGAACACCATTGATGCAATCAACGAGTGGCTACTTTATCGACCCATGATTAAGGATGACGGCTGGGATGTATTCTTCACCGGCAAGTTGACAACATCTAACAGAGGCGATTCAGAGTGGTCGAAAACCTACGAAATGGCTCACCTTACATGCTTCATTGGAGGCATGTACGGGCTGGGTGGTAAGATCTTCGGCCGTGACGGGGATATTGACAAGGCCAAGAAGCTCACCGATGGGTGCGTATGGGCGTACCAGTCAACTCCCACTGGCCTCATGCCGGAGTTTGCGCATATAGTAGCTTGTCCTGCTCTGGAGAAGTGCGCCTACAATGAGTCGACTTGGTATGAGGATCTCGACCCTAACCAAGAGTGGCGCGATAGTGAGTTCGCCAAATGGGAGGAGGGCGAGGCCCAAAGAAAACTCACTGAAAAGGCCGCTCCTGCTGCTGCAAAAGCCCCTGCTGCTGCTCAAGGTCCCGGCGCTATCAACGCCCTCGGCTCTGAACCTGTGATCCCTCCGGCTGGAGCCGGAGCTCGGGCTGGTAGTGATAAGCCTGCCCAACCAGTCGGATTAGGCGACTCAGCCAGTGGTTCGGAGCCCATTGCTAAGGTGTATGAGGCTCCTGTTGCCGTTCCTGCAGCAGATGGACCGCCAAAGGTAGTCAAGCGGGCTGGTATTCCAATGCCCGAGCTGGATAGAGAGATTGAAAAGGATGATTCGGAATTTGGATCAACACTTCCTGATTCACTCAAGAAGAAGATTGGCCTGGATAAGGCTAAATCGGGAGAATCCGATTCAGAAAAGACGGTTCCAGAGAAGCCTGAAGCGGAGAAGGCCGACTCGAGCAAGGCCGACTCAAGCAAGCCTGATACTGCGAAACCCGAGTCAGAAAACAAGCCTGCAGTTGCTCAAGACACAACTGAAAAGACTGGCGAGCAAAAGCCTGCTACCACAACAGACAGTTTTGATACTACTAAGAACGCAGAGCAAGTTGTTGCCCCAGATGACGTGCCTGTAGAAAGGCCAATGACACACGATGAATACGTCAAGTCTCGGATCGAGAGAGAAAGGCTCCCTCCTGGTTACACTGATATCATCAGCCGAAGCTACATCCTGCGGTAAGCTCATGACGCATATTCTATTCAATGCCCTCGCTAATATTGAACGTTACAGACCCGAGGCTATCGAATCTGTCTGGTACATGTATCGCATTACTGGCGATAACACCTGGATGGACAAAGGCTGGAAGATGTTCCAGGCCACTATCGCTGCGACCCGCACTGAATTTGCGAACAGTGCCATCAAAGATGTCACGGACAAATCGCAGAACGGTCTCAAAGACGAAATGGAGAGCTTCTGGATCGCCGAGACTCTCAAGTACTACTACCTTCTCTTCTCAGAGCCTAATGTCATTAGCCTTGATGAATGGGTTCTCAACACTGAAGCACATCCATTCAGGAGGGGCTCATAAGGGCTCGTTTTTTGTACTTTTGTAAGCCGTTGTATCAGACGACTTGTGTTCGAAGATTGTCGAGTTTCTGAAAAGGAGGAAGGGAAGGAAAGGGTTGGCGGATTGCTGTATAACCACAAGGAAGTCATGACATGACAATGGCGTTTTGGAGAAGGATCAGGATAATGTACGGTTCAAAGGCGCCGATTATCTAAGGATATATCAATGTATATACATATTTCAACTGCAGCCGGGGTATCTCCTCAGCATTCTTCGTTCACACTCACTTTCCAGCTGCGTCCCATTGAACTGAGATGGGCTGGTGGTTGCCGGAGAATTTTGCCCCACCGAACCACAGCTCAAACCTCAGATCGGCTGGTGCCACGATGACCCGAACGTCAAACCTACATATGTAGAACTTGGTACCACGGCTGAAACATGTGCCTCTCTTCTCTTTGAGAACGAGTTGGTGTTGCTGAACACCTGCGAGATTACTCTTTACCGAGCAGAGCTTCATGGCTCCGGCTTGTTTGATACTTCGAGGGAGCCATTCTGGCTCATTGTTAGACACAACAATATCTGTGTCCCATGCTCGAGTTGTGTCACCGTCTTTCAATCTGATTTCGAAAACCTTGACTAGCGGAGAGTCAGGATTGACCGTGTCCCCCTATGATTATGTCAACACGTCTGACTCTTCCAGCAACAGTGGAAGTGTACAAGTTTTCTCGGGCATACCTTTTTAATCAACCATTGAATTTGGTTTATGGCCCACTTGACGTTCGGGTCCCATGGATCTTGTCGAACATCTTGGTCGAAGTGTTGTGTGGGCATATATATCTGTTGGACAACAAAGCCGTAGCTCGCCCGAGCGATCCAGGTGCTCAAGACAGCCTTGTTTCCGGACTCCATCCTCTGGCGCTTGTTTTCGAGAACCCCACGAGCGACAATGAGCTGTGGATCTTGGGAAGGTATAACGACAATGTTCCGAGCGTTGGGGTGTTGCAGCTCGGTCAGGTGTTGCTGGAGTGCCTCCCGCACATAGGCTGAACTCCCGAGACCTCCCGAAAGGATCACATACTCCTTTGTATGAACATGAGCTCGTGTCTGGTTAATGATAGAGGACGACTTTACCACTTGTTCTTTATGGCCTTTCTCTGTCAGCCAGTCCAGTCGCTTAACGATTCGCCCCACGATAGCTTCGATATGGACGTCAAATAATGCTTGGATTTCTTGCCTATATTGATTAGCTATGCTGCTAGGTATGCTTATGACAGAATTCAAGAACGTGGATGTAGCAAGAACTGACTTGGAAAATAGCATCCGTCCCTCCTGAACACTTAGCTCTTCGTGGTTCACATCATATCCTACGCCCTCCATAACAATTTTGTACACTTGTTGCATATACACCTTCTCGCCAAACTTATGCTTAACACTTTTGAAGCCGGGACTTCGGGCCATTCGTGCTGCAAAGTCGGCAGGTAACTTGAAGTCTGGATATGCAGCAATCCTCTGCGAAACAAGCCTGGCGAACGCGCGATCGATAAGGGATGAGCCAACGCCTACACCGCTGACAGCAGCAACTTGAGACATTTGAGGAAACTTTGAATCTGCTGATGTGACGCGCATGAGGGCCAAGTCTGTTGTGCCACCGCCTGCATCAACAGTCAGAAAGACATCGTTTACTCTGAGGTCTAGGGCCCCTGTCTTGAGCGTCGCCACAGCTGCGGACTCAGACTCTGTGAGATCGATCAGTGCTGAATGTTTGGGACCTTCGGTTCCGAAGCCAGCATCGCGGATTGCGCCCTTGAAAACATTAATTATAACCATACTTGTCCATGTCGTGGGCGCGCTGAAGAGGAACAAGACAGCCATGGACTTCCATCCACCGACATGTTGTATGCCCATATGAATCTCGATGCTCTCTTTTATATGCGCATACACCTGCTTGAGATAGTCGGTCACGAATTGACGAGCCTCAGCGGTACTGCGCGGAACGTTGCTGAGACCCTGCTGTTGTGCGGCGGAGAGTGTATCCGGGTCTAGGAAGATTTTGAAGAAGTCTCGGCGGGTTTTGCCTGTTCCAGCACTTATATCATCGTCGACACACATGAAACCCCATGAAGAGACGCTGCCGTCGGCATTGTATATGATGGCCGTAGGTGCTTTTCGATCACCTCTGTCGTCGCTTCCAGGCCAGTCATTGATGACCTGTATGGGAGCTCCTCGTCTCATCCAGGCCACGCCTTCGGAAAGATGTTAGCTTGAAAACCAGATGTTCTGGAGACTTCAGATCATTTCTACCTGTAAAGGTGGTGCCCAGATCTACGGAGACCGTTATATCTGGTTGTTCCTCCATCTGCATCAGTACGTCAGGCTTCTTTCCCAACAAGAGATGGAGGAAGAATCATGGCCGAGATTCTTGACAAGGGAAAAGGCACAACAAGGCTGGAACAAATAAATCATGGGCAAGACTGGGCTTAGTGACCAGGCTTCTGGTTCGTTGGCTGTGACACCAAGTGGTGGGTGGGCTTATGCAGCAACCTGGGGTGTGAAACTGCAGGCTCGGGTTCAGCTGAATGCTCTGAGAACACCGACTGTCTCGTACTTCCTTGCCCAAGTTAAGTGGCTTGACAGGGGGTGTACAGGGCCATGCAATAGTCTAAAAAAGACACTACCTAGTGGCATTATATGGTCGTAGTTTGACTTGTTGAAGGCGTTTCATAAGAAAAGATGCCCCAATCGCTATTTTCCGCAATACTCTCCACCAGAGCCCTTCCAACCTCTCTATAATCCTATTACTATTCTCTTGCTATCCTGTCGAGAAACCTCTTTTGGGACAAAATAGACTTGGCTCGACTTGGCCCCTACTTCTCTCTTGACATATCTGCGTATTGGCTTTTGTTCTTCTATCTTGTTTATTGCAAGTATGGCCACTGCAATTCTGCAACAGACAGGAGAGTTGACAGAAGGAGATATACCCTCTGCACCGACCAGTACGAGTGTTACGCCTGATGGTCAACCGGTAGATGATCACAAGTCTACAGCGAGTTCTACAACAGAATCACATAGCCCCGTCGAGACAACTGATACCGCTGCAGCTAATTCGCCAACGAAATCACCAGAAGGACTCTCAAGCGGTGAGGTTGCTGGTGTTGCTATCGGCTGTCTCGTCGCCGGTCTCGTGCTGGGCATCTCTGCCATGTTTCTCCTCTTTCGACGACGTCGTGGCAGAAACCATGCATCAATAACCTCCAGCCAAACAACCAAATCAGATATCGAGCAGAAAGACGGCATACAAATATCTGTGACGCCTTCAAAGAACGATGTCGAACTCAGCCAATTCCTCTTGGAATCAACTCCAGACAAGGAAATTGAGACAGAACTGCGTTCCCTGTCGGAACTCATCTACCAGCATGTTGAGAATCATTACCATCGGTCAGAAGTGGTGGGCAACTCAGAGACTCTAGTCCAGAGCCTCGTTGACATGGGATATTCGCCAGAAGCATCAGGGATGGAAGCGGAAGCGGTTGTTGCCAAGTGCCTTGCCCCTGAGACTCGTCAAGTCGGTCTTCGCCACGTCCTCTCACACGCCATTTTCCGGAGCCTCGACTTCAGCTCCAGAAGCAGTCTCTCCATGTTACCGCCCCCAGTCAACGCCCTGCTCGAGGCAAGTCTCCTAGCTGAGGGCGCGAATAGTTCAGGTAAGACACTGCCCAGCATCTTCCGCCCACAGCCCGGTCAGAAAAGTGGCTAACGCAAAACCTTACACAGCAATATCCCTTACGCTATCCAGATGGCGTAGCCTATCAGCCCTACTCCTTCACCCGACACCCAACGAGAGGACACCGCTGCCAGTCTCGACTGCGGAGGTTTCTCCACGGGCGGAGTCTTTGGCAAATGAACTCAACACGTTTCTGCACTTGTTCATCGCACAAGACTCTGCCAGCCGACAGGAGCAGAAAAGCCACCTGCAAGCAGTCATCATGGAATGCGTCAAGTTGGGTTATACCATCCTGTCACAGCCGAGTGACTGGCGGTTTGTTTTTAGCGACAGTACCACCAAGAACCAAAGGATCGTCGTGTGCCCGGGCTTGGAGAGACTCAGCCATAAGGATGGGACTCGGTATAGATCGCCCAAGGAGGTCGTGCCCCCTAGGACTATGCCTTTGTGAGAAGGAGAGACGCTCTTCATGCAGGTTGTAGTTGGTCCTTGTACAATTTTACAGTAATATCAACCTTGCCCTGGTACAATGCATATGAGTGGAACCTTGTTGGTTGTTGTTTCTACAGGGCTTGTCTCATTGGCGGATCCCCATTCCCATGCACTCTGCTGTCACGAGCTAATACCTGTGGCATTACTCTTAACTCGAGTTCTCTACCATCGATATGGTATAAAAGGATCCGAATTTGACAACATAAACGATGTGTTTCTACGAGTTCCTTGGATTTTTTTCGGGTTATCTGCATTCAGCCTGCTATTACTGGGTTGTACATATGCACCCGTAACCTCAACATCCCTGTTTATCAACGGCCAACAACACTAGGCCGGCTGGATCAACAAATTAAAAGTACATGGCTCTGCATGCCATAGCCTGATAAGTTGACCGGTCCCTACCGTCTTGCATTTACTGTCTCATTTTCACGATGCTGAATGGTGGATAGGTAAGCCCGTTTTCAGAGCCTGATGTTGGTTATGCAGCCATATTCCTTTTGGCTTTGCTTAAGGTTTCAGGTGTGGCTCATGGGCTTGTCCAGCCCCAGGAATATGGTCCTGATGGATGAACAAAGTGCAGATAGGTAGGTAATATGCATACAGTCAGAGCCTGGCACGTCTGGTCTCTGATTCTACATCCTCCTGATTCGAGCGGGGGCTCATTGCATGCCGTTACTCCATAGTTGAGAACTCAACCACGGACAGAATTTGGATATTATCGTTTACTTTTCCCATCGCTCTGAAACAGGGCTAGATAGTCTGTCCTAGTGTGAGGGATTACTCCCGCTCACTGTTCTCCCTGAGTGTTTTGTTCCAATTACACTATGCCGAACCCTCTCAAGGCCATTCACGCAACTTATCACTTCCTAGCCTGGGCTCTGGACCACGATCAAGTACCTAACGACATCCGTCGCAGTCTCGAGCTTGTTCGAACATGCGATGCTGACCTTCAGCACCTCATCGAGCTTCGTAACGAATGTCTCTCTCTTCTAAAGCGTCGCCCGAAGGTTCTTCAACGCGTACACTCCATCATTGAGGCTGCTCAGAAGGGACTGGAGGAAGTCTGTGAAATTGTTGAAAGATGTCGACCAGAGGCGCATCATGGCGGAAAAACGCCCTTGTCAAGTCGTATGGCGTGGGTACTCGTTGATGCGAGCGAGTTCCGGAGCCAAGAGCCGATCGTTAGTCGACATCATGCTGCTGTACTCGCCGAGTTGAACTTCCTGAGGCAGATTGCCCTTTTGGCCCCTGTTTCTGAGTCGGTGAAGGTACAAGAAAAGCGCGGTGTTCAGAAAGACGCTATTGTGTTTGACAACGTCGCTCTTCTGGGGGATATTCTAGGTGATTTTACAGGTGAGTCTGGCCTTTTGGAGTTACTCTCTCGATGTTTTAACGTCAGGAACTATGAAAGTCCCCGTAAAGAAGGAGAAGGAAGTTTTTCCGCCTATCGCACCCGCACCACCTATAATCGTCCTCAACGCAACCCCAGAACCGACAGTACCAGTACCATCAAATATGTCTTCATTTTCAGTTCCATCTTCCCTCAAGAAGTCAGCCAGTTCCCAGACGCTTCGTATTGAGCATTCTCTCGACTCTCTACCAGAAGTTCTCCCAGTAAACATGGCCAACATGGCTCCATCAACATCGCACACCACAAGCTCCAAGCTCGACTCAGACGGCCTCGCCGGGCTTGCATTACTTCTAGGGGATCCTCTAGATTGGCAGAAGCCTCCATCGCCAACCCCTACCTTTCAGGTTGATGTTCCAAACAGGCCAGTTACAATGCCGAACCATGCGCTCAATACAGGTCTTCCACGCCCACAACCAGTGTTTAAAGACTCCGATCAACATCTTCCACCCCGCCACAACGATACCGTTTCAGACTTAGGTCAACATGATCGACATACAAGTACCATTCATACGCCTTCGGTTCTATCATCAAAGTCACTAAGCCCTCACCCAAACCACCGATCTTCACTATCAGCACTTCCTATAATTACACGTACGATTACCCAGCAACAGAACGTCTCGTCCACCACTGTTGGCCAGTATACATGGACAAACACGTCTTCCACAACAGTCTCTTCTGTTTCTCCGGCGATCGCGGGATCTGACCTTTTATTTAAGAGTTCCACCTGGGCACACCCAATTGCTGAACTGGATACTTCGCCGTTCCGGATGATTCCTATAGCCGATGCCTTGGACCATGTCGTTTCTGCTGGCGATGAGTTGGAGGAGCGACAATTGGCTTTGAAAATCAACGAAAACCCTGTGGAACTTCCAGCGGAGGATAGTCTGGCTGTTAAGGCCGGCCTACGCCGTCAAACTACACATCTTAAGTCTAGTAGATCTGGACGCGCGCTCAGCCAGCCAGCATCATCCTCATCGCAACAACTAAAACCACAATCATTTCCTAAATACAACTCAAACGATGAAACTCAAGGCAATGAGTCTCAACACTAGCTACTATCGCTGAAGGACGAGTCTTTGGCGAAACCGGCCACTTCTGTCACATGGAACCAGCCTTCAGCATGGTAGTTAAGTAGAGGACGAGGAAACACGGGGCTATCAGGCATACACGTTTCGAGAACCAATGAAAGAACTAGTTTGTTACTTTATTCTTTGTTATTAGTATGAGGTTTCTTCTTACAGAATCTTATGTACGGCGTTTATTTGTAGGGTCTGGAAATAGTGTAAGAGCAAGTACTATGGTTAACCAAGGGTGACTATGAAGCGGTCACAGAGAGACCTGAGACATGATGACTTTCATAATAACAAAAGATTGATCAGAGAACAATCTATATAGCAGTTGAGAACACTGCCATTTCATTTTGCCATGGAACACTAGATTATTCAAGGGTGAACCTACATGTCCAAAATCATTGAGATAGAACATGACCACTGACAAGAACAGATAGATGCCTACCATTTTACGATAGTGTACAGAGTGTTGATGCAGCTACTCCGCAATTAAGAAGAGTGACTGTCTGTTCTGAATTCGCGTTGAGATCTGGCGTTGACTTTTGCCCAAGACTTAGACACTCATGAGTTTCATTGATGTGCGAAAGGTATTAGTATGTATTTTGAAGCTTCTTTCAACGGACAAAGATTACTTTGATAGTCGCCTATCATTATGCCTTCTACTATGTCAGAAGAGAACTGTTCCTTCTCCTGAACCGCCCCTGATCTCGGCTACAATGATTGAAGGCTCGCCTTGTTCTTAACCATAAGTCTCTTTCTGACTCTGCTCAAGGCTAGGCGTGACGATTGCCGCAAGGCTTCTTTCCTTGAGCTTCTTGCTGTAAACGGATGCAGGCGTAATTCACTGCATCGCTAGGTACTCTTTCTCTCTATACAAACCTCGATGCCCAGCTCTTTCCTTCTGCCGCAACGTATCCTTCCACCATTTCTGGGTTGACAAGACGATATACCTAGAGGTACTCAGGGAAAGACAAACCTTCAAGTTTATCCAACGTCATCGAACCTTGGCCAAACTTGGTCAGACATCATCAGGCATCATCAAACAACCCGAAATAACCCTTTATCACAAACGGGTGCCATGGAGGACAGCAATAACGATAATGTTCCCAACCCTCAAACTCTTGACCTCGGCTATATGAGTCGCCGTGAATGGCTAAAGAACACTGCTATAGGCAGGGGGTTTGACGCAAGTTGGAATTCTCTCGGGCTTATGGAAGAACTAGCAGGCAGACAAGCAAATGCACTTTCTAAACAAGAGTCTGAAGGAATCGAGCGAAAGAAGACGCCACCAGGCTTCCAACAAGTCTTCACAAATTTACTGATGAAGACCGAAGACCAACAATGTATGCGAGAAACAATGAAAGAACTCTTCTGTCCATCTGACGTACCAAACGCATTGTGGGACCCAGCCCTTGGCTTTTGGGGACCGCATTTCAAGCCTGTTCAGCTCTTCTCTTTCGAATCGGACGTTACCATGGATGCAATCTTCGGTCATGGATCTGGGGAACACTTTTACGACGCTCAAAATGGACTCTTTCTTGAGCCTTGCGTTAAGGAAGCTCTGAATAATGGAGATATTGCGATTGTCCCCGACATTAACATCGATGTCGTTAATCGACAGGCCGGCTCCCTATCCGATCTATCATCAATCGAGAACTCAGTTGAGCAAGTTGTCACAGAGTACAAGTGCATCATTCTCACCCTGAACGATAAAGACCAACAACACTGGCTGAATAGGGAAATATTTCCCAAACAGACACTAGGGTGTCCAGTCGGATGTCTGCGAGATCTCCATAATCGACGACTCACCTTCAGGACTGATTTCCGACCTCGTCCTCACTACGTATTTTGGACATTCCTCAGCTCTATTGTACAGGCCAGAAATCGTTACAAAGATGACACTGAGAACCCGGACGTACGCCAGAAAATCCTGGACGGCACTCGGTATTGGAGCGCTGCTGGCAAGTATGTTTCCGAAGAGATGCTTTTGGGCTTTGTTGAGTACCTCGACGACTTCGCAGGAAACATCATTGACAACGCCATCCCAAACAATAGCGATGAGCCGAAACGCTCGGATCTTATAGGCATCCTGATTGCTGCAGCTGTGTCTGCCGACAAGGCCAAGAAGGAGGCATTTCGGAGAATGAGGGGGGCTTAGTCGCGAATCCAAGCAAGATACGAGGGTAGTTTTCGTTAGTAAGCTCAAGAGACAGGTCAACACAATAGAGTAGCATTATAATGCTAATTAAGTAAATACACTTGAACTATAGTTCACTGACGAGTTGAAGTGTGTGTAACACAATCTATTACTATCCTCAATCCCTTAGTGAAGAAGCAGTCTTATCACTATTAAAGCTATTTCTTTTGCCCGTTTCAATCATGTCCATCTCAAACCCATTCCTCCTCACGATATCTGTTGCTGAAAGCAGCATAATTCCCAATTTCGCAAACACATCCTGATCCAAGAAGAGAAAAGAAAAGAAGCAATCTGGAACGTAAAAAGGTTATAAATCAGACCCAAAATATCCTCAATTTCTCACGCGTGACAATAAGCTGTCTTGATAATACATGTCAATAAACGTTTCCTATTCTTCCTCGCGCATCAAGACATATACCCCATGCTTTCGTGCCACATCCTTGTCGTGGTCTCCAATGTCGTGTCTGGTAGCGCGTCCAATCCCCATCATCTCTCATCGCAAGAGATCAGTTGTTTGTATGGTCAAATCGCAGTCTATATGCAAAAAAAGATGTGCGTTCCTCGTTTCGCCTCATCGGATTCGTTCAGCGCTGGCGCACCATGACTCAGTCTCGGTCCCAAAGCTTCTGTTTTCAAAAGCCATCATATCGATTATCCGAGATCTGCTCGCGCCATGGTGGAGGCTGTGTCGTGAAAAGAATAAAGCGTTGCGGTACGGTGTCGTATATGTACCATCCCTTTTCGAGGCTGAGACCGAAATTATAACCGATCGCTCAGCGTTTTTAAAAACAAAAAAACCATTTCCGTAACTCCGATGCTGATGCCGTTGAACCGTCTTTGATCTTACCGTCGCCGTGTCGAATATAGTCGACATATGTACATTTATTCGATAACTCAGTCCTCAATACTACGCGATGACTCAGGCGAATTCGAGATTTCCTATACCATCGAGCTGAGCACGCTTATACTGAGGATCATAATGAGTAGACCGATTGTGACAACTATCAGTAGTGCGAATGAGAACCAACCCAATACCATGGCACTGGTTCCCACACCACTCTTAACAGCTCCGTTTCCGAAATCCTGGGCTATAACCGAGGCGGCGACAGACGCTGTGTGTTGCCATAGTACAGAGACGAGGACGAAGATGGCTGAGATGAAGATCAAGGCAAGGGCGATTTGTGAGACGGGACGGGATGGGAAAGGCTTGACTTCGCGGTCGGAGCCCTCAGAGTCAGTCTCCTCATGCCAACCAGGGAAGGTTGCAAGGAGCAGAAGACAGACAAAGGCGAAGATGATGGCAATAATACTGAGGTGCTAAGTTAGTATCCGCTCAGTTGAAGGACATCATTGAGATTGAGAACTTACATAAGGTAGGGGAACACAATCATATCCTTGAATTGGGCAGCGAGCCAAATCAAGTTGAGAGGATCTTGGTCTACGTCGACCTCCTTTGCAAGAGCAGTGGCATTGTTGCTGCACAGCCAGGAACCTCCATCAGGGTTAATGCAGATACCGAAGTAGCCAACACGAGCTTGGAGCGATGCGTCACCCGCAATGTTCTCGATAGCTGAGTGGAGGTTGTAGTCGACTTGGGCTGTGTCTGGCGTTGCTGTGTAGTCTTTGTAGTAGATTGAGAGTAGGAAGATATCGGGGATGAGAGGTGAGGATGATGAACAGCCGGCGAGTAGTAGTGCTTCTTGTTGTTAGTATTTCGTATCTTTGGTCTGGGCTTTCAGGAACTTACATAATAGAATAATGGCAATGGCGATAAGAATCATCAACACATGGTGGTAACCGAGGAATGGTACGAAGCCTAGTCAGATTGCATATTAGTTCTATGTTCAAGAGAGGCTGAGACATTTCATGTAAATGTCCCGAGACATAAGGATCACTTACGATACCAGCCGACCTGGACCTTAGGCGGCCGGGAGGACGAGCTGGTGCTCGTACTCGTCCCAGAAGCCATTGTGTGTAATGTTGTTTCTGTCCTCCTTCAAGATGTTGTCGGTTGGAGTCGTGACAGATACAACTAGGTAGTCTGCGCTCGTCTCCCAGTCAGGGAGTGACGAGTGAGTTGCGCGAGACTGCTATCCTTTGATTTCCTTGCTCTTTCTGCTACCGCTTGGTCGCGTAACACTTTAGAAGCGATTCTGTTGTCGTTTAATTCTCGATCTTGTCAGCTTCCTCCACCGAGTCGGTCAGTCTGTCTCGGGAACAGGCGTGTTCTTGTCGACTTGATGAACGATGGAATGCGGACGGGAGGAGTGATGTCTCGGTAGACAGTTGACGCTGGAATGCGCGCGGGCTGTAGACGACGGATGATCACAACGAGCGGAAGTCGTACCCTGCAATAGTGAGATCTTGTAAAGAGGTTAAGTCAAAAGTGAGGTTTGGCAACAGTGAATCGAGAGCCTTGAAGATCAGTTCACACTTTCTGCAAACGAGGGTAAACACTTAATGGTTTTGTTAGAGAAATCCCTTTAGAAAAGGAGAGGAAAGGAGAGGATCAGTTAGTAGTCAGTCAGTCAGTCTAGTTTCGTATACCAGAGAATTGGGCGAATATTCGATGGCTGGGAAGACTTGGGAACGATACCAACCTCTGGACTTTTGGGCGGGTGATGCAGAGACTAAGACCCAACCACCTATTTACGAGCGTTGTCAGGGTGATGGTGACGTTTTAGATGTGGAGCCACAGTTGCCAGTAAGAGAGCTCCTTCCAGCACCGGGCAACCCGCTAACCGGCGCTGTAGAGGGAAGGAGAGGGTAGGAACGATCCGATACTAAACCTACTCGGGCAAGGCGTCACTGGACCTGCAGCAGCGCAAACTGCAGCAACTTCCTGGTTTAAGACGGGGCTTAATCCCTGGACCCTAGGATCTACGATCTTACGTAGCGCTTCGCCGCAATCCCACGCGTTTTTATACGACCTAACCGTGTCCTTGATTTGGTCCGATCCTGGCAGCTCGTCAGCGCCCAGGCCTGCCAAGGACACAAGTGTTCGGGACCTCTCAGCTTAATGCAGTTGTCATGACAATTTGGCGCCGTTTCGGACGGGACCCAGCACGGTTGGGCTCATCCGTACTTTATCTGTCTGCCTGTAGTTGTTACTCTCTATACCTCCGTCTGTGCCGTAGACGTCAATTACGGGGTCGAATGGCCTCAATCGACGGAATTGTCGGCGTTCAATCACGCGCTTACTCTCCCTCATTCGCTGCCTTGTTTTCTGTGTTTCTTCGAGCTCAGGCATACTTCAGAATCTGTTAATACCCATCCATCTACTCCGTACTCTGTATCTCTCTCGGCAATCCTATCCCCCACCCAGCCGGCTTCTAATTATCTACCCCGTCTACCCCGACCAAGCGAGGCCTGAATTAAATCTCCCCGACACCTGGATAATGGAGACCCCCTTTCTCCCGTGTTTAATTCGAGCAGCCTCAAATCCACTCAGGCGGAGCTGACGATGCCCCGTTGTCATGTTTCCTTTCGTAGCAATGCAATTGCCTCTAAAAATATCCATTAATCTATGATCCTATGGTTGACGACGACTCCTCGTACAGCTGTATAAGATCATCGGGATTTGCAATTCTTTTCATCCAGTGACCAAAGAGCTTTCCGTCATAATAGCGAGTTTATTCTTCCGAGAAAGCCGTTGGATTCATCATGACAACCTTCATGAAAAGCCCAGCCACCCGACTAATTAACTATCCCTGGCGTTCAGCCACCTCAAATCGCGGACCCTTCTTCTTACCGCAATTACACGTCAATTGCGATTCCCCTGAGCAAAAGTCGGTATCAGGCGTTTGAGACAATTCCTTACCGCCTCAAACATTTTTAGACTATTTCCTATTCCCACTGTCGCGTCAAGGCGAGCTAGAGCTTCCAGAAACACATTCAATGTATTTAGACGAAATATGTAGTAACCGAAGATAGTGGGGCTGGCTCCCCACGTCATTCAAGAATAGCTACACGTTGCGCTATGAGCCTCATGAACACCAACACATACAATACTATAACCAATATGGCTGCCGCAACCGCTAAGGCTCAGGGCACGTCGCTTGATATTCGAGTCGAAGACTTCCTAGATGATAAGCTTCAGTCAACTGCAGACCTCGAAAATCTTGACACACTTCTTGCAAATGTTGAGCTCCAGCGTAACCAGCTGCAGTCACAGCTTGATACAGCTGTCAAAGTGCTTGAGGAAACACGGCGCACCGCTGATGACCGTCAAGGCTCGCTCACCGCTCGTATAGAAGAGTTTCAAAAGCTTCAGAAGAGCATTGATCTTCGTGCTCAGATCTACGCTGCCTCCGATGCACCTGATCAGGCCATCGAGCGCCTCAAGTCGCCTATGAACAAGATCAAGGCTGTCGAGCGGGCCCAAAGCTACCTAGGACTTTTACAAGATGCCGAGAAGTTTCGCTCGGAAGCGAAATCATTTCTTCCACAGGACCCAAAAGCTGCATTGGTACCATACATCAAGCTAAAGCAGCATGTGCTCAAGCTACAAGGCCTGCCGGGCCAGGAGGGCTTGCACCTCGTCGCCTATGCCGAGAGGGCGACCGGCTCACTTTGGGACGAGATCAAGTCTACCATGTCTGCGGAACTTGAGGGTGTCTTGAAGCAGAGGAAATGGCCAAGGGTCGAAACTCAGTTGCAGATGGACGAGGAATGGATCAACAGTATCGAGAAGCTACTCGATCTTCAAAAACCGGAGATAGCACATACCGACAAGCTTGTCACGCTGTTGCCATTTGAAATAATGGCCTCGATATTTGTTTCCGAGTTCCGTTTCCACTTCCTTAGCGACAAGCCGACTAGTAGCCCCCAAGCCTTTGGAACACATTGTCTGCCATGGTTCATCGCCCTTGTCGAGAAATGGGAAGACTTCTTCCGAGACAATCTTGGTTACTTGCTCGCGGATAAGTTCCAGGATACTTCTGCGGCGACCAACTTGGCTTACATCGATCCTGTCTCGGCGTTGATCACTTCGCTCCTACCAGTATTGAAGGAGAAGACTTCACTAGTCGCACTCGAGGCCGCCAAGAGCCCATCTTTCTTGAGTAGCTTCATGTCACAGCTTATGGCTTTTGACGAGAATGTTCGCTACAAGTTTAATTATGATGGTGGCGATGCGGACAATGGATGGCCTGGCTTGACCGCACATATACTGGATGACCACTTTGATACGTGGTTCAAGGCTGAGAAAGATTTTGCTTTGGAGAGATACCACACCATCATGGACTCACAAGATGCTCGTAGCATCGATTACGATTACGCGCTGCAGGGCAAGATGAAGCCAACTTATGCTGCTGTGCGGGTCACCGATCTCTTACGATCTGTAACGAGTCAGTACGAGAGGGTGCGCACATTCAAGCACAAGATTCGCTTCTTGATTGGTATCCAGCTAGAAATTCTTGATGGATATCATGATCGCCTTAGAGACTCGCTCCAAGCTTACCAAAGCATGTCCACCACCTTAGGTCGCACATTAGGTGTGAGTAAGGAGGATCTTGCATTGCTTGAAGGTACGGGTGCTTTTGAAGTGCTCTGTAAAGTGATTGGCAGCGCCGACCACATTGTCAATACCTTGAAAGATTGGAGCAATGAAGAGGTATGTTAAACCTATTTCTGGCCGCAAGTATCAATGCTAACATGTCCAGTTCTTTGTCTCATTGTGGGATGAACTCCAAACTCGGGCCCTTCACAGGGCCAGTCAAGGCAACGATATCACTAGTACCATGAGCTACGACGATGTAAAGGACCGTACATCTGCAGCAGTAGGACAGAAACACGAAGACGGCGCCCTTTTTGATGAGACTGCTGCTGCTTATAGCCTGCGACGCAAGGCCGCCCAAGAACTCCTTGTTGGTGCTCTTGTCGAGTCTCACCACAAGGCGTTCCGTGCATATACGACCCGCGTTCAATGGACAACTGTCGGTGAGACGGCCATTCTTGGTAAGTCTACTAGTCTTGGTTTTCAGGTTCCACCTCTAACATCATGATAGATGAGCTCGCCATCACCCCAGAGCTCGACGAGCCACTTCGCATTCTCCAACGTAACTTTGACTTTCTCATCAAGGCTGTCTCCACTGCTGTATTCCGCCGTGTCTGGCGTGAAGCCCTTATCAAGCTTCAAGACAGCCTGTGGCAAAGCATTCTCATGCGTCAAACCTTCACCACCTATGGCGCAACCCAATTCCGTCGCGATGGTGCTGCATTAGTTGCCGTTGTTGAGCGCTACATCCCCGGTGGCTCTTCTATCCTCGACACCCTAACTGAGGGGATGCAGCTGCTGAGTCTTCCAGTCGAGGCAGGCGAAGCGGGTGGCTTGACGCTCAAGGAAGCCAGTGATCGAGTGTTCACAGACGCCGAGGAGGGACGCAAAGTACTTGAGGAACTTCAACTCGAAGAGCTATCGCCACAGAACGCAAGGAATATCCTGTCACGCCGGGTAGAGAACAATGAAAACGTGGGATGGTAATGCAAATAGATTAAAATTGGGTATATTACCACACATTCGACACCTCTTCATAAGGTCTATCGATTAGTGCCATCAATTGTTGAACCTCTTCGTAACCCTCTATAACAGTGTCTTACTTTTTGTTCTAACCGTTGTATCCCGTCTCGTTTCGTCGCATTCAAAACCAAATAACATGAATCCATTCCCTTTACGCAAACGCTTTTCTTTAACTGTTGAGAGCTCGCATGGTCATCTCAACGACGATGAAAGTACCCGCGCTGACGGGCATGGCTCGAGCCAGAGTAGGTCCAATACCCTTCCAGAAACCACGAGCACCCTCGGCGTGCCATGTCTTGGAGAAGCAATCCCGCATGGTACTGTATCGCTGGTTGGCGCCAAAACCATCGGTCTGCATCTTACTCTTGACAACGTCGAAGGGGTAGCTAGCAAGCCAGAGGACCTCACCGGCAAGACCACCGTAGAGAGCAATCTTGTAAGCGGGGATATCCTTGCGGTCGACCTTGTTGCGCGCGGCATCCTTGTTCATCATGTACTCGAAAGCAGTGAACCAGGCACCGTAGGCGAAAGCCTCTCGCCAGATGGTGACGGCCTGGCCGCGGTAGACGCCGCTCAGGATACCATTGTGAGCACCAAGCTTGCGGACGCAGTCACCGGGGCCATTGTACAAGCGGCCAGCGCCGTGAGGTTGGCTCTGAAGACGGATACGGATGTGCTCGATAGGGCCCGAGAGGACCGAGTTGGAGACACCGGCGAAGGCACCCGCTGCGCCGTACTGTGAGTAAGAGAGTTCGGCGCCGTTGTTGCGGGTTTGGAACCAGCGCTTCGCGGCGTTGAAGGCACCGAATTGAACGGACACGCAGGCACCGATACCGATGAGCGGTGTGAGCGTTCCCTTGTAGAAAGCGAGGGCGCCCTCGTTCTTGTAGATTGTGGTAGCGGCGTTGATGGCGGAGGAGTATTGTGTGGTTGTCTGGAGTCGGACCTTGACAATGTCGAAAGGTTGGCCTAGCAGTAAGAATGTTAGCAATTGATTCCATATCCGGTTGTCGTACAGAGCAAGCTCGTGAGAACTTCAGTAAGAGCTCGGCTTATCGCTTGAGCCAGATTCTCATGCTTATCGCCAAGCTCACAGCGCATGCGCCGTCGCTGTCGCTGTCGCATTGAACCAAAAGAAAGACCGAAACATACCGATCAAGACCTGTGCAATTCCTCCAACTGCGCCAGAAAACAGATCCTTGGCCGTCTGAATCGCAGGGCTCTGCTTGGCCGACTCCAACTCAAGAGCGTCCATCTTTGCTCAATTGGCGGGGTGAAGCAAACACACAAACGCCTTTTTCTTTTCTCAATTGACAAGTTACCGCTCAACAGTGAAGAAGAGGACACTGGGAAGAACGTAGGTAAGCTTGTCAGAGATCAGAGTGCGAAAGCAAAACAAAGGGGAAAGAAGGAAAAAAAAAGGATAAGAAACTCTAGGGCGGGCGCGCGTAACGATATCGCAATCCGGGGTCGATATTGCTGCGGAGGGCGCACGGCAAATGACGTGCTAGCATTACAAAGCCGGTAACGGAGTCCGGACTGTCGGGGCCTTCTTCGGTGGTGAGATACGATTGTACAAGCACTTCTCGGAGCCAACCCCGTAAACAAGTTGGTCTAGAACGCGGGGGAACTGCACTATTGACAGTGTATTTGTTCATCTTCTCTACCGGCATATGCTCCGGGATCCCGTTTTGCAGAGGTACCTCTCTAACACTCTTATTCCGCTAGAATTTCCGGCTGGCCAATTGGGAAGGCCATCCCGACTTCGGGCTTTTCCCTGAAAACGGATCTCGGGATCTGCAATATACCTAGAACCGCGACAAGCCGATACTAGACAGTCAATAGATATGAACAAAACGATTCACCATGACATTTCAGTCGAAAAAGGTAGCATCATTCATTAGTCCAAGTTGTGTTCATCTAGATTTATATGATAGGCAATATTCGCTTCTATATTCATAACCATTTCCCTACTCTTCAATATCGCTTCACACCCTGCTTTTCATTGCTCGCATCATTCTGCGCCTGCGCATGCTGCTCAATAGCTTCCTTGAGCTTTCCTACCACCTCGGGCTGGTTGCTGAATGCCGTCATGAGTAAACTCTCCAACTCAGCCTCGACCTTGGCTATCGGCTTCACGCCAGGCTTCCTGTTCTCAGCATCGTTGATCAGCGCGCCCCACCGCTGGGTGAAGTTATAGATGGACTGACGCAACAGCTCATCCAGCTGCTCGTTCATATCCTCGACTGTTAAAGTCTTGGCTGTCACGGACGGTGTTCCTCGAGACCAAAGACCGCCTCCAATAATGTTCGAGAAGAATCCAACCCAGTTTTGAGGGCTGAGCGTGTCCCAGATATGGACAAAGTGTTGCATCGAGGCAGCTTGGTTGCGAATATCGCCGATTTCCAAGGATACCAACTCGTTCTTGATGATGAGCAAGTTTTTAACCATGAAAAGATCGGCATCCGTGCCATTCTTCAGTGATTGTAACCTCGTCTCTGCGCGCTGGAGCACTTGGATGGTTTCTCGCACAATCTTGAAGACAACCGAACTGTTCTTCGCCTATCAAGAATAAGTTACATGTCCAAAGTCAAAGGGGGAGTACTTACTGATCTCTCTTTCGGCATGCAATGTTCGTACATGCCTAGAAGTTTGGTAGCCTGCTTGACCAAAGGATGGGCATTTGACGAAGCCACCCCTCCCACCACAGGGCCAATCTTCAAAGAAGTATCCTGAACGGTAGCCTTCGTGATCAATTTCGTGACTTCTGCCTCGAAAACTGTGTCCGTCAAAGGCCATAAGTGATGAGCAAGGAGCTGCGATGTGTATTGTTTGCACTTAATAAAATACGGTGACTCCATGTCATCCAAATCAGCACCGAAGTACTCATTTGCAAGCAATCCCACCACATTGCACGTTGTCTCCAATGGTGCCGCCTGTAGAACGGGTTGGAGATTCGTCACTAGAGGCGTCAGGTTGCCAGGATGAACAATAGTGGTGTTGATTGGCTTGATAGCCTGGAAAACGGAATCCGTTGCTTGTGTCCATATAGGCTCCACGTCGAAAAGTTTCATAAACAAGCTTTCTTCGTTATACATGCGTTCAAAGCATTGCTTGATAAAGTTGCGTGATGCTGTCTCTGCTGACAGGTTCTTGACTTCTTTGTTGAACTCCTCGATATCAGATTGTGTCAGCACCTTGAGGTCGCGGTCTCGTGTCGTCAGATGAGTGTGAATGATGTTATTAGCTGTATTCGCATAGGTCTCAAAGTGGGTACAAGATTCGTTTCGCTGACCATACGAGTCGTATGCTCGACGTATTATTTGGCGAACGTTGGGGACCAGGCCATAGGAGTCTAGCATCATTTCTTGGAAACGACCATAGGCAAGCGCATGACGAGCGGATTCAGATTTTGTGGCGATGATTTGTCGTCCAACTTCAGGGGACACCTTTTCCAATGTAGTTTGGTAACCGTGCTCCAGAAGATGTAGAGCTTTTGTAAGAAGCGCAGTGTATCGAGCAAGGTAAGTGTCACGGTCGCGGTATGCAGCCTAAGAATATGAGCTCACGTACTTGGAGCTGGTAAAGGATTCTTACATGATTCTCCATGAAGACAATGCAGGCATCAATGTTCTCAACCATCTCTCCAAAAGAAGCGTCGTCAACCAATCGGCTAGCGCCCGGCGCATTGAGACGTCTTGTCGCATTGTCGAGGTAGGCGTAATAGTGTAGGTCGGTTCCAACTTCGTCAGCCAGCACCTCTAGTCTTCGTTGCTCTTGCAGAAGATCCTCGCATTGCGATTGGAAGGTTGATGTTTGCGCTTCGACGGAGCCAAAAGAGTTCGATAAGGAGGTGAGGAGTTTCAATGTCGCATTCGCATCCTCGATGAGTCCATCCAAGTGGCGTTCTGTTAAGGTAAGTTGGTCGCGATATAGTCTAGAAGTGGTCAGAATCTGAACAGCAGTGCGATGTTCGCAGGATGCAGCATGCATACAGGTACTCTTGCTGGCTGGCATCTAGCAATTGCTCGTCATACGATTCGAGACTCCTCGGTTCGTTTGTTTCCACCTCACGGCTAGAATCTGGAAGCAACAATGCTTCCCATGCTCTGCTCTTCTTATTGATCTTCTTGGGTTGTGGCTTCGCATCTTTCGATAGGTATTCCTTGACCACGCGATAGAAGTCGGAGTACGAGCTCGCTCGACGGATGACGGTCGGTTCTGGAGGAGTATCGGTATCTTCAATTTCTTCGTAGACGTTGGGCATTGGCGCCACAGGTTCATTTATTTGTCCCGTTTCCTAAGACGATCCGGTAAGCTTCAACAACTTGTGGTGGGGTGCCATTTCGCGGGGAGCATACATTGGGCTGTTGTAGTAAAGACTCCTTGCGACGATGTCCATGACTTTGGCTGTGGCTACTTGAATGGCTCTTCTTGCTGGTACCCAGATCGGGCATCAGCGTATACCACGAATCCTCATACATGGTGCCGATAAAGCTCAAGGGAGCTCAAAATCGAGTGTTCGCTGGAGCTATTCTAGAAGCCACGCAGCAAGCGTTGAATGTTAAAGTCGGAGGCGTCAGCTCCGAACCGCCGATGGCGGGAAAGTATGGAGCAGTATCTGTGCTCCGCGCTAATGGAGTGCCTGCAGGTTGTGGCGCGTGCTTGGATCTGTGGCACAGGGTCCTCTTTGTGGCTACAGTTGATGGACCTGCCACAGTCTAAATAATTTTGCTGACCAGTACTGCGGGAGCTCTGAGCTCTATGACCTCACAATCTTTACTCCTTCATTGAGAGGCAACTTTGTCGACAATTGTGGTGCAACTTAAACCATTCACTAGAAGAGTGTACCGGTTGCATTGACTCGATTATTTGTTTCCAAGTGTTTGCAGGATGAACGTTTCCCGGGCTGCTCTTCGGCGAGCTGCCGTTCGCTCTCAAACTCGCCAGCCTATTACTGTATCTCAACGTCAATGGGTTCGCTATGCTCATGATTACGGCAGCGAGTATTCTCAACCTCCTCCAAACCGCGGGGGTAAAATTATCGGATTGACGGCTATCTTTGGTCTAGCTGCTGCCGGAGCTTACTACTATCCTACCCTGACTGGGCAGTCTGCGTCGTCTTCTAAAGCTGAGAAGGAGAAAGCTCCCGTCAAGGCTGAACTCGAGTTCGAGAAGCCTCGCAAGAAGGTCAAGAGCAAGGAAGATAACCGAGATATTATCAGCTCTCAGCATCTTCAAGTCAAGCATAGTTGGGAACACCCTGGAGTATATGCATGGGGTTCCAATCTTGGCAAGGTCATTGATCCTAATTCCAACGAAAAATATGTCAAGGTTCCCAAGCGGATTTCTTACTTTGACGACCAAGTTCTACGAGATCTGAAGTTGACATCCATCTTCGGTGCAGCAGTCACTGAGAAGGGCGATCTGGTTCAATGGGGTCTGGGCTACAACAAGGATGACCCCTCACCCGTCCCTACCCTCACAGGCAAGGACATTGTCAAGATTGATGTCTCTCTTGATCGCATCATCGCATTGTCTCGCAAGGGCAACGTCTACGCGATCCCTGCATCTCGCAATGACCAGGAAGGTGGCCTCAAGGAGGAGCAGCAGAAGTCGTCCTGGTCGATCTGGGGATCTAGTGGTGCACGGGAGAGCATTCATTTCCGCAACTTGACACCACCAGATCTTGTGTATGGCGAATCTGTGAAGGATATCAGCAGTGGCCAGGAACATTGCCTTATGCTCACTTCCAAGGGTCGTGTTTTCTCCGCTGCATCTAGCGCTCTCGAATTTCCTTCCAAGGGACAGATGGGTATCGCTGGTTTGAGCTGGCACAACAGACCAAAGGGCCCTTACGATCAACCTCACGAGGTTACCACTTTGAAGGGATTCGACGTGGCCCAGATTGCAGCTGGTGATTACCACTCGGTTGTCCTCGATAAGACTGGACGTATCTTTGGCTTTGGTGACAACTCTTTCGGACAGCTTGGAATCGACACCGACTTCGGCCTTTCGGTTTCCGATACTCCAGCCATGGTCCCTACCAACTTAGTCTATGCCAACACTGGACTTATTCCAACCGTGACGTCGATAGCGGCAGGTGGAAACAACACTTACTTCACTGTGGATGCGAAAACCAGTACGATCCCTGGCAGTTCGAAGGCCCTCGCTCCGGCAAGGAGGCTTCCACCTATAACTACCGACACATGGGCTTGCGGTCAAGGAGTCTACGGCACATTAGGCACTGGGCGGTGGTCGCATGTATCTGCTAAGCCGACCAAGGTGAAGGGTCTCTCATCTCTGTTTGAATTTGACGAGAAGACCAACAAAATGACCCCAATCAAGCTCAAGTCCATATCGGTTGGCGCTACGCATTGTTCCGCTACCATGGACAACGTTACTGAGGTCTCGATCTCTGGTCAGGGAACTGAAAACGAGACCAACTGGGGAGCTGATGTCGTATTCTGGGGTGGCAACGAACACTATCAGCTTGGCACCGGCAAACGAACCAACTTGAACGCACCCTCATACATCGCCGCTTTGGACAACCCGGCTGAAGCTCGTAAGGAAGGGACCTCCGATTTCCACCGGCTGTGCGTGACTCCTCGCAAGACGATCCGTCTGGATGGTGGCAAGGGCCGCAAGGTATCATTGGAACAAAAGGTTGAGTGTGGAAAGTATGTGACTGGCGTATACTCAGCAGTCTAAGGTGATGTGTCATAGGACTCAATTTGTAAGAACAGCTCCACTGTATTATCAGAAATATATAATCATGTATTGTATCTGGGAGGCGGATATGATAGGGCGTTCAAGGATGAAATTTGCTAGTTACGATTCAACTCTTGTGTACTTGACCATGGGCACTAATAGATGCCCTGCAAATTGATATATTAGCTCAGCTGAGTCTAGATTCCAAATACGCGGATCCACCCAAGTCTGGATGACGATCATCAAGCAGTCATTTGATTGTCTCAGGTTAGGGATGGGTCTTCATGTAAACGACACGATGAAGTTCGGGTAGTCAACTCAACGTGACCATTACGAAAACTCTCTTTGAAGGAAACTACCTAGACAGGAGTCTTGGTCGTTCGTAACTTCTATTTCCCATGTCAATTTGATACAATCGTAAGCTTTGTACAGATCGCGAGTCCAGGCTTATACAGGGATGAACCGATACTAGGTGGGAACTCGGACCAATACGAGGATCAATGGAGATGGAGTCACGGTAGTCAACTGATCCTGGGGCCACGCAAGCAGAAACGATCAATCCGGTGGTAATTAAATCGGCGATGAAAAAACTGCGAGAGTTGTTAGTTGTAGTCTAGAAAGAAGATATACAAAAGGTGTTGGTGGTCGGAGTAAAAGTGTCCGTGGCCGTTTTCCACGTCATTAAAAATGGAATGGAAATGATGGGATCCACGGGAAAGGGTCCTTTGAGACTTAAAATAGACATAGACGCAGGCACGTAGGGAAAAGCCACGCAGCTAAAATTATCCCCGGGGGTGGTACAGCATGAGCCACAGAAAAAAGAAAGCTCATCAAGATCGAGAATGCGAATGCTGGGTATTCTAAAGCAGGGCAGTCTAGATGGTCTGGGTCTGCATGATCAGCAGTTCATCTCTTGTCTAGAACCATGGGACCGGGTATAATGAGCACGTGTCGTGTCCGTTATAATGGAATCTGTCAAATGTCCATATCTATATCCATCTTAGCTTATCTCGAACAAATAGAGGCATCGCTTGCAGATAATCCTGGTACCGAGTTACATTGTAATTATTCTTGGAACAAGCCCAAGTCCTACCTTGACAGGTTCTTTCCCCACGTTGACTGACTGACGTCTGCGTTGCGTTTACTTTTTGAGTGAATCGCATTCGCAGCCATTTGATGATCACGTCACGTCGTTCCTGACCCAACTTTTTGGCTGTAAGATTCCCGATTTCTTGGAGATTTAATTATTAAGGTAGTGAAGGGGTTTTTATTATTACTATCACGAGCCTCCTTTCCCCTTCCCCTTCTTCTTTCTTTCCCTTTCCTTCTCCTCCTTCTCCTCCTTCTCCTCCTTCTCCTTCTCCTTCGCCTCCTCCTCATCTTCCTTCTCCCCCCATCTTTCCGGTTGCGGTCCCCTCCTCCGCTTCTTACTCTTATTCCTCCTCCTAATCATCCTCCGCCTCATTTCTTCTCTCTTCTCATCATCCCTTCTTCCAAGTCGCTCTTCTTGTCTTCTTCCCTCGAGGCCGTCTTCGGCTTCCCAATAAATCCGCCACCATCAAACGATATCCGCCAGCGTCTAATACTCCCTTTCGCCTCCTCCTAACTTTCATCCGCCCCTCATCAACCACGCGGATCCGATCCCTGCCCGACCTCCACCAGCCAAGAGGGCCCGACGCTATTCCTCTTCTTTCGTCCAAATCTCCGTCGCTTTTGCCTTGGTGTTCGCCTCTTATACTTGGGCACCCGCCGTTGTTCAAACCTCTGGTGAAAACTGCGACAAGCTCAAGCTTCCCGCGCAATTTCTCCTTGGGGACCTCACGCCTGTCTGTACCAAACCCCGACGCCATGGACAGGATCCCCAAGTTCAGGCGCAAACCCAAGAACCCAACGATCCAGACTTCCGTCGAGCGCTCCAGTAGCGATACTGTCGATAGCATCGCCAGTTCCGAGCTCCAAGCTGCAAACCTTCAGTTGCAACAGCAGCCAGGACAACAAATACAACCACCGAAATCGGCTTCCAAGCTTTCCAAGAGGGCTGCTTTCCGGAATTTCCGCCTGCGCGGCTCCACCAAGAGAGCCCGCGATAGCCCACCCGTCGAGTTGCCTTCCAGTCCTCCTCCGGCCGTTGTGAGCCACGACGGCGTCAAGAGTCGACCAGCCACGGCTGACGACGATGCGCTCGACAATCACAAGGGGACAGGGCCCCCAATCCCTGCCTTTTTGGAATCTTCGATGCAGGGTACATAAATCCCAAACGCGATCGTCTTGGGCGCATTAGTGCAAACGCTAATATTTGACAGATATCGATTTCAAATTCCAGGAATTAACATGGGCCGAACGAGATCGGGTCCTTGAGGGCACGAGAAACGAAGGAGACGAAGATTTCAAATGGGGGACTTTCAAGCAGGTTGACGCTCAGGAGAAGGGCGTGATGGATCGCTACATCAACATCAAGCCCTGGAATCACAATCGAATCAAGCTGCAGGTTTCCGAGAACGAGCTCGACTACGTTAACGCATCCGATATTACTCTCACCTCTCCTTCAGATCCAAGCCGGGAGCCGTTACGGTATATCGCTATGCAAGGGCCAACTCAGCCATCAATCGACTATGTCTGGCGCATGATTGCTGAGCAAATGTCGTCGCCTGCTGTTATCGTGCAGCTGACGACCATGGCAGAAGGCGGAGTCGTCAAATGTCACCAGTACTTCCCCGATAATGAAGACCACCCGACCTGGTCCCTGAATGAACACGATGCATGGAACGATGACTGGCAGGCCCAGATCACATACGATTCCTACGAAGAACTCGCTGACGGAGCCATCGAGAAGCGCAAGCTACTTATGCAACTTAATGACGAAGAAGAGCCCCGTGTTGTGTGGCATCTCCTTTATCGACGATGGCCCGATTTTGGTGTGCCTGAACTCGAAGATCTCGATGGCTTCTTTGAACTCATGCGGCTCTCTCGAGAACTAAGTGCCCCTGAAAATCCACGCATAATTCACTGCAGTGCTGGTGTGGGCCGCACTGGCACTTTTATCACTCTTGAGCACCTCATGCGCGAGCTCGAACTGGGTACCTTTGAGAAGTACGATGAACCGACTGAAGGGTCCGATCTGGTATTTGAGACTGTCGATATACTTCGGGAACAGCGTGTGGGTATGGTACAAGGCCGACCTCAGTTCTTATTTATTTACCAAGTTATGCGAAAGCTATGGCAAGACAAATATGGCGTTGATGAGGAGGGCAATGAGCCCGCAGCTAAGAGGCTCGAGGTAGGCGATCCATTCATCGACGACTCGGTACCCAACACAACGCAAACCAATTCGGACATCGGCATTGCGAAGTGATAGGGGGACAACTATACTGGAACTAAGGGTTTTGACTTATTTGGCGTTCGTCACAACAATCGACAGGAGTTCGTGGAAAGGGGGTGCATATAGGCGGCTTCAAGTTATGATATCTGTGGTAATTGTATGGTTTGGGATGTGGTTATTGTTTTATCCGAATACCTCTCTTGTAGTGGACGCAAACGGTTTACTGCTGTCCTGCGATGAGTTGATAGGGGGCATAAGCTGCCTTCTGTGGGAGTATTTGTGTACCCGGAGAGTGTATGATCAAGGTCGAAAGGGTGTTGGAGGTTTATGACAAGCATAGAGTTCGCATCTCGTAATGGAGAGATGACGACGGTACAAGGGCAGTCAAGTCAAAGATGACTTAGGGGGGTTTATCTATCTATATATGATACCAAACACAAAGAGGGGGGTCGATTGTGAATCAAGACTGGCACACTTGTCAGGATATTTATAAGCTTTTTCTGAAGTTCCATTTTCTTGTGATTGATAAAAGTTCGGGATAAATCGCCCGTAGCAGTCTTCCTACCCAATCTAATATTGTTTCGGCCGCATGTCAACCAACTTATGTATATCTCGACTTCAACTTCATTACCACAATACGTTCACTAACAGCTCGCAAAAGAACAAACAATTTTATAAACAGAACATCATCATGCGCTAATCACCAGCGTAACAGTCTCCTTCTCCTTTTCCGTGACTGTAACTGTAGGCTGGTCCTTGTCCGTCACCGTCACGGTGAAGTAGACAGATACCGTAGGGGTACCATCGACGACTACAGTCGTGGCATGGGCATCGTCACCGGTACGAGTGCTAGCCACAGGCTTGTCGTTGCTATCGGCTGCCTTTTCGCTACCGGCTTTGGCTTCTGTAGCTGCAGGAGCTGCTGCCTTTGTGGGCTTGTCGGGGATGGGGATGAGTTCTACGGATGTAGGCTTGTTATCGCCATCTTTGTCACCCTCATCTTTACCCTTGCCATCACCTTTACCATCACCCTTACCGTCATCGTCGCCGGGTGAAGCGGTGGGCTGGGCTTCGTCGGGCTTCTTGATGGACTTAGTCAAGGTTGTACCACCGGGGAGAGCAACGCTGGTGGTACTCTGCTCAACGACCGGAGCGGTAGTGGGTGGGACGTCCCCATACCCCTTTGTGGGTTGCGGGTTTGAGGGCTCTTTAGGGGTTGTTTGGGCTGGTTGCTCCTCAGATGGCTGGGAAGGTTGTTCTTGAGCTGGCTCAGTTGGCTGACTCTGAGCGGGCTGGCTTGGCTCTGGTACAGGTTGACTTGGCTGCTCAGGGGCTTGGGCGGGCTGAGAAGGCTCTGGAATCGGTTGAGGTTGAGTAGGCTGATCTTGAGCAGGTTGAGTGGGTTGCTCCGGAGCAGGCTGGCTGGGCTCTGGTGCAGGCTGACTTGGTTGTTCAGGAGCTGGCTGAGTTGGTTGCTCCGGCACAGGCTGAGGCTGCGTGGGTTGTTGATAATCAGGCTGAGAGGGTTGCACGCTGGCAGGTTGAGTCGGCTGCACATTAGCAGGCTCAGACGGTTGCTGCTCAGTCGGCTGGCCAGTTGGTTCAGGAGTAGCACCATCATCGACAGTAACGATGGTCGTGACCGTAACCACAGGAAGCTCGGGCTGCTTCTCAACCGCGGACGTAGTCTCTGGCTGCTTGTCCTTGTTGGCATTACCGGGGTTGGTGTTTTCGCCACCACTGCTAGGACTTCCACCGAGGATCTTAGCCGCGGTAGCAGGGTCCTCACAGACGATCTTGATGCCACCCTCAAAGTTATACAAGGGCAGAGCAAAACACTTCTCGCCTGATTTCTCACAAGGAGTAAGCTTAAAGGAGCCATTGTCATCACAGAGGCCAGTTTGTCCGTTGATACAGGCAGCTTGACCTTTCATACAAGAAGACTCGGGTGTAAGCTTTGCGAATTCTTCGTTGTATGTTCTCGCGTCGACTACATTACTAGCGTAGGCGGCCGCGGGAATGGCACTTGTGCCTGTGGGAGCGCCAGGTTGGATGGTAGGTACACCATTAGCGGATGTGCCTGAAGGAGCAACATTGGGCGCGGTTGAGGCATCAGGGGCAGATGGATCAGAGACGACAACAGTGCTGGTGGGAGGGGCCGCTGGTTGAGTGTTTGAGTCAGGGGCAGGGTAGTTGGGATGAGCATTCTCTGATGTAGGCACAGGAGCTGGCTGTTGTACTGCTGAAGTGTCTGCCGGTGCATCAGGCTGCTGAACCTGAGACGTGGGCGCCTGGTTGTCTGGCTGAGCGGGCTCTGAAGTTGGGACAGGGTTCTGAGGCTGAGCCGGAGCAGAGGTTGCCGCTGGGACATCAGGCTGTTGGCCACTAGGGGCTTCCGCAGGAGCAGACGGCTGTTGAACTTGAGAAGTGGGGGCAGGGTTACCAGGCTGAACGGGTTCCGAGGTTGATGCCTGGTTATCCGGCTGCACTGCCTCTGAAGTTGGCTCAGGCTGAGCTGGAGCGTCAGACGTGGTTTGAAGTTGAGGATCCTTGGGCTCAGCAACAGACACAGTCTCAGTCGTGGCAGCATCAGGCTGGGTTTCGACAGCAGAGCTTCCAGGGGCTACTCCTACAGCCGTGGTCGAGGGGCTGGGATAGACCTGAGAAGGATGCTTGGGGTTGACAAGAAAAGGCTGGGTTGTCAAGAAGCCAGATGGAGTTGGCTGATAGGCAAATGTAGTCGTCTCATCAGCAGCAGCGGCAGTAGTCTCAGGCTCCTCGTTTCCTGGAGCAACTGTAGCGGGAGAAGAGGGGGTCTCAGGGGCCTTGGTCTCTTCTACGGCACTGGGCTTAGTCTTTTCTCCAGAACCCGGCTGCAGCGTACCAAGATCGAGAGTCGAGCAGAGGGTCTTCGTCTCAGTGTTTCCTGGCTTCTGGGCGTTATCGGTAGTAGGAGCCTTTGGAACAGCAGTGGTGATATCGCTGACTGCCTCAGACGTCGGTGCCTCGTTCACAGAGCTGGGCTTCTCCTTAGTCACAGAGCCAGTCTCTGTGAGCACTGCACTGTCTTTGGGGGCGTCATAGTTGGGTCGGTCGACCTCTGAGGTGGGCTTCTCAACGACAGAAGTGGGATTCTGTGGCACGATAGAGGTCGTCACGATTGGTGCAGACGGGTTTTGCGTAAAAGTAGGCTTGTCCACGGGCTCTTCGGTCTGTTCTTGAGGGGCAGTCGTCGGCTCGACGGGCTCATCGGTTGGTTCAATAGGGACAACCTCGACTGGCTCGGCTGGTTGAGAATAAGGGTTCTTCTTCTTCTCGGTCCCCGGATTCTCTGAAAGTAGCGGGTTGGTGTCGGCCGTTGCCGGGAGTGTCTCGAATACAGGTCGAGGCGTTGTCTGGTCTCCGTTCCCGGAACTAGTATAAGCCGTCAGCTGTGAGTCCTCATGAGATATCTCCGAGTCTGATTCGTACCCATATCCGTCGTGAGCCGCAGTAGGGGCTTGTGAGTTTTCCATCCGAACGTCAAGAAAAGCTCTAGGTTCTCGTTTTACTCTATCTTTCAAGTTAGAATCAGGTCTTAACGAGATGGTGTGAGTTGTGGCGTACATTCTGCCAGTCCACATAGGGCCAGCCTGCGCAGACTGGGCAGTTAAAATGAGTGAGAGGGCTATGGCGAGCCTCATTCTATTACACCGCATCGTGAAGAGTAAACGGCGAGGTAAACTGGATGAGATAGAGTTGTAAGGAAAGAAAAGAGTGTGTTCGTCAAATCGAAAAGAATTCGTTCGTATAGTTCGTTCGTTTGTCGATCGTCGGTGAGTCAAAGTCTCGTTATCGTTTGTATAAGTTGGAAAAATGATGGCAACACGAGAAAGTGAAGTTTGTCGATCGTTTGCCCAAAACCCAAGCCGATTAAGAGTAAATAAAAGCCAAGGAAACAATGCAGTTCCCCTCGAAAGGTCTTCGCAAGAAACCACTTGTTCAAGACCCTGAGACCGAGACACACAAACCGTGAACACAAGGAATAGCCGGCCTTGTTCACAGAATGATAAAGGGAACGACGAACAATAAGAACGGATCGGTTTGAACAAGCTGTGAATGAAAGAGAAAGTTTGAGAGATGAAAGAGAGTCACACAGAGATAGGAAATAATAACTTGACACAAAAGGAAAAGGAAAAGGAAAAGGAAAAGGAAAAAATGCTGAGAGTCAGAGAGTGAGTGAGTGAGAGTATAGTGAGTGAAACCATTCAAGTCATGTCTGTGTGTGGTGGTAGTACTGAGTTAATGTATATGCACTGCAGCACCTCAAGAACAAGGGACCCCTAGGAACCAGTCAAGACTGACTAGCGCCAGCAAGAGACGACAAGAATCGCCTCATCAAAGTCTCGTCCCGCATTGAATCTTATCGTGTCGTATCGTATCGTGCCTCTTGAACCGGACTCGACAACCATATCCCAGTCAAGTCGCAGTCTCACGACGCGCCCAACGCAAAACCCCATGTAATATTCCCAGAGCAAGTACTAAAACAAGATCTAGAAGGAAAAAAGAGAATTATCCGATCATCTCAGCCAATCACTTCGAGTAGTCATTGTCTTGTCGTGGTTGAGTTGTACAGGAAAAGACTGGCTCTAAGCGCTCTGTTTCGTAACGATGTAGGGCCTGTTCCCATTGGTCCTCTGACGCGGGCCTAACTCCACAGCGGCCCGGTGCTGCAGGCTTAACCACCAGTCATTCCAGCTCCACTGGAATTACCTGCGGCCATCTTTGGGCGGCTCTTTTAGTAGGTATTACAGGGGTTTCGCGATGCCCTCACCCTGCCCGGGCAAGGCCTTGAATAGATTCATTTCATATCGGATAAAGGTCAGGCCTTATTTGGCTTGGTCGACCCATGAATGGTTCCGTGGCTGACACGAACGCCCCTCAAGGTCTAGACCCGATCAGCCCTGTCAATTTCCCCTTATGAATGCAATGCTTGAGTGGCTAGTTAAGAATAGACTACATCCAGAACCATCGTCTTGGGTCCCTAGATCATTTAAGATAGCCGCCCATTATATCCTTGACCCGACTCCACGGACGGTGGCTGTGCCTTTTAGCCTTAAGCTACTAAAGAGATAGATCCCTTTTCTTTGACTTGTCATTGCTTCTTCTATTCTACCGCTGTTTCATCTACCAGACGCTCATTTTGTACAATATTCTATACATATGCCGCAAACGCCACCGCGTCTAAATGCCGCCGTTAATGCTTTTCAATCCCTAAAATACAACCTTTCCAATAATGATCCCTGAGCCGCGCCGGGAATTTGAGCCCACTACGTCGCCTAACTAGTCCTAAAGACTCTAGTCCTGAGCTCTTCTTGGCCGTCAAGATGTTGTTCTAAGGCCTCTTGCTTGGTCGCTGTCCGGTCTAGCTCCAAGCCTTTGGCATCCGTGGCCCAGCTCTCCTGCTCGGCTTGTCGAGTGTGCCGTCGATGCCGAATCCATTGGAGAACCTGGCTTAGCTCTCGGTGGGTATTGCTGCCGAATCCTTCAATGTATGCTTCCACCGTCGTGTCGTTTGGCCAGTACCATATCTCATGTGTATCCATGTCGTCTAGGACTTGGTCTAGCTCACGCTGTGTTATCATAGGTTCCGCAAACGCACGGAACGCACACAGCGTCTCGAGCATGTCCAGGTCCTGGGGTATCTCCTCCAGACTCTCCATCTCTTCTTGTAGTTCTCTTGGGCTCCATTCCTTAATAAGCCACTTCATGACCTCGGCCATCTCGTTAAACTCCCCTGCAAACGCCAGCGCCAGCATGAGGTTGTGGGCATATGGCGCCATTACCGGGTCTCGTCGTGCTCGCATACTATCAATGCGTGAGATATCAATTTTCTCCCCTGGCCCTATTCTCTCTCGTTCCTGGGTAACAAGGGAGTAAAAAAAGCCCTTCATTCGTGAGCTAGCTGCCCGGATGGCGGAAAGTGCTAAATCATCACACTCAGCGCTGGCCTCCTCGGCGCCTATGCCGTAAAGAAAAGCAAGCACATTCGCATCGCCATTGTTCGCTTCCACAGCCGCCGCGAGATTCTCTACCTCTCGCCTTAAGATCTTCCGTAGGGTTAACGTGAATCTGTCAAAGATGGGCAGGGTCATTCCATGCGTAACATCAATACGATCCACAACTTTTAGCATAAAGGTGATTTGTTCCTCAAGGGTAAACTTCAAGGCAAAGTGATGCTGTCCCAGATTCTTCAGGATAGACGCCCACACATAGGATCCCCAGTTCTGGTTCCTGCGACTCAGACGCAGTTCTGCAAATTGAATAGCCCGTAGCATGAATTTTCGTCCTCGGCGGCTAGGTATTCCAGAGCAAAAATTAATGTATGCAGAGAATACTGGCAAGGGAATGCTCTTCAGGGATTCAGGTGTAGGACTGGGCAAGGTCAAGGCGGCGTAATTCTTCTTTCGAGTACCACCACTAGCATGGTACAGATACAGATGAGCTTCTTCGAGAGTTTTGGCATTTGATACCAATATCGTGAGCAACCCCACGCCAACGGGAATCTCGTCCCGTCTCAGTCTCATCATCTCGTACAGTTCTGCCGGCGTTGGAGGCTGCAGTCGCAACTTTTCCAGCTCTGTCAAGTTTGTCTCTTCGTGTGAAACATAATTCAAGGCGGTATCCCCTGGTAATGTGCCTGCATCAACATCGGCTTCCCGGGCGTATAGTCTCTGAAACATTGCTGCATATTCGTCTTGACCAGGTTTCATGCCATCCTCTGGGGGGTGCCTAAACCGATCCCATGCCTCTTGAGCGTTCCGTGTCGCTCTGATCGATGCGGCCCAGGATTGGAGATTTCGGTCCGGACTGATCTGCTTCCGCTGCTGGATGGTAGGGGTACCATCGGGAGCCAAGCCCTGCAAAATATCCAAAGCAAAGTCGACTTCATGCTTAGGAAATCCAGCCTCCTGCATCATCATACCTGCCCGGACAACACGGGTCCAGAACTCGTGAGGTTCCATCTCCTCGTCTATGCCGTCTCCTGGTTGCAGATATGGCGGCCAGGTCTTCGCATGCCGTAATGCGCTATGTATTTCATCCCTGTTCTTAGGCATCCCAGCTAGCACTGATCTGATAGCTCTGAACCCATTTCTATCCACCAGCAGCGCTTCTGGGAGGTCGGCTGACATCCCCAAAAGAATGCGTTGAGCTTGCCACATGAATGCATAAGGTAGTGTCCGACGTTGCGGTCCAGCTCCCATACGAGCAGCGACAGCGCGAAGTCCAGCATTGAAGAATCTGCACTGTGCATAGTAAGTCTGCTGGGAATTCCCAGAATTGGCTTCATAACAAAGGATAAATTCCGCCATCATCTTTGCTAGGGCAGGTAAGCGCCTCGGCTCTATGCGACGACAGTGAAAAGCAAGTTTTTTCATGATTTGAATAAAGTCCTCCGTTGTGAACTTATCCATTGCAGAATGCGCACGCCTTGTATTTGTCGGTCTCGCATCCGTAGCTGGTGTTTTGTCGGTCGTGTTGCGTAACCGGGTCCTGACGTATTCAACTATGCCATCCAATGTTGCGATATCGCTAAAGGACGATGCTGGCCTTAGTAGATAGCTAAGTATGAAGGTGGGTTTCGCGAAATCGTCTTCCAGGAACAAACGGCATCGCACTTCGTCGTTTTTGGCGAAAAGGATGTCCATGTATTGGTCAAGATCATGCTGCACATGCCCATTGTGCTTCAAAATACCCATCAACCTCTGCCATTTCTCTTCCTTGGGTAACGCTTTGGAAATGTCCTGATTATTTTCAGGGTCGGCTTCCACTTGTCGTCGGAGGTCCATCTGGATCATGACAATCGGGAGGCGCATGCTTCGAATCGCAGCAGTCTGTACTAGCGCATGTCGAGACAGCTGATCTGTAGAAAGATATTTTCGAAGTAGATATGCGGGATTTTGGTAAGCCCATCCTTTCTGCAAGTTCAGTTTTCGCTCGATTCGGCCGCGTCGGAAGTTCCGCTCGAAATTCAGGTTTGGGAGGGTGTGTCGACCCTTATAGGTATGCTGCAATCTTCCTGGGACAAGTCCTTCGTAATTCTCCGACCATTTCTCGTTCTTCAGTTGTTGTCTCAGCTTGATGATCCGTGCTATTCGTGATACTCGTTGGCTAGAGGTTCGATGGCCCTCAAGAATCGCGGGTTCGATCGGTTCGGACGTTGACGCATATTGGCGGATTGTAGATGTGTTACAACAGTGAGCATTCTAAGAAGAGAACAAAGGTCAGCTCAATGTATCTGAAATCGTCGTCCAAGACTTACTTTGGCTTGGGTTGTCACATGTTGCGACAACTGCCACCCTCGCCTCAGCTCCCGGGTTGCACTTCTCAGCATTTCTCCCTCATTTCTTCCAGGCCAAAGAGATGACTTGGGTAGGGAATTGAATTGATCAATGATAAACAAAGGTAGTAGGTACTAAATCAACGTAGCAGTAAGTTGGGAATCATTTCTTGTTCGGCTTCCAATTGCGCAGAACAATTTGCATGCACCAATCGAGATTATCGGATTAGCCAGCTTTTATTGGTTAATTTAGCCAATCTGGGGGGCGATGCGCTCAAGCTCCAACGCTATTCCCGGGTCACGACCAAAAGCTCTTGCTACCTTGGATAGACGAAATACATATAAGTTTATATGCAGAGTTTTGTGCCACTTTCAAGGGTTCATATCTAATTTCTCCAATAGATCGCAGCTATATTCCCTTTTCGAGAATGCATCCTTCGACAGAATTGAATCACGGTGTCAGAATACGTTCTACTCTCCGATTAGTAGCTGCTATGCATTCAACTCTGCTAGCAGAATGTACCTTGCTTTTCTCATTTTTACTTCTACTTCTTGGACATTTCGACGTTTCATAGACACATCAAATACCGGCAGACCTTCCAAGTTTAGTCACTTTGTGACTTATCGCCTTTCTTTCCCTTCTTGTTCTCTTCCTCCTCCTCGGCCTTGTCCTTTCGCTTCTGCACCACCTCCCAGTTGTAAACTCTAGCAATAGCGACCTCCATAGTCTAAAAAATGGTCAGTGGCAACTCAATTCATGGCAGCCGGGGTTGTGCGAACTTACCGTAATCTGTTCACGGAGGAAATCTAAATCCTCTTCGCAGTTTGACAAACTTGTCTTTGCTGTCGATAGTTTGGAACTCAATAGTGTCTCCGCCTCGTCTATGGGGTATGAGAGCATCACGTTGGCCTACAAATGTTAGCCTCTCTCTATAGTATGGAGGTACAGATGTCTTACTCCTAGCCAGATGTAAACCTCTTCAGTCGCAGGAATCTTCGCCTTGGAGTACAACGTGTCGTTGAGTTCAAAAGTTGTGTCTATCGCCTCCTCGTCATCCTACACCTTGTGTCAGTATTGCTCTGCTCGTACAAGGCCTACACGTGCGCACCTTTCTTAGCTTCAGGAATTTGACCGAGTCGAGAGTCTTTTGAATATCGGGGATCTTCTCCTTGAGACCGCCCATCCGCTTTTGCAGGTTCATCTCCATGAATTGGTATTTCCTACCCCGCCATCCATTGTCAGTGCCAGTCCCATCTGTGAAGCTGCGGGAGGCAAGCTTTTGAGGGTAATATGCCATTCCTGCGCATCTTGGTCCGCGGCGGAACTCACGATATCATTTCTTGGAAGCTTCGCAGAGTAGGTTCGACATCGTCTCGGGTGGTCACGTAGTCCTCGACTTTATCCACGAACGGAGCGTAGGGGATCCCCCGCGGGTTGGTGGGCGTAGCATCTTTACTGTTTGGTGTCAGTCATTGCATTCTTTTTTGCATGGCGAGAGCTGAATAAGCTTGTTTTCTGCACTGACCTTGACGCTGTCTCTTTGCCTTTTGACGCCATTTCGTTGGTGTTACTCTATCCAGATCAAGGCGAGGTACTGTATGAAAGCTGGGGTCAGGCGTGGGCGGGTTTTGCGACTGGGCGACATTTCGTCAGTGGGGTCTCACCTAGCTTCGGTGAGCGGCGAAGGTGGGGCATTCACCTTGAACTCTACACTTGCATCACATATAAATTTACAAGTCAAAGTAATGGTAGTAATAATGCCTATGGATGAGATAGATTTGAAGCAATTCTTATCTGATATAGCATGTGTCTTTTCTGGTAATCATGTTAATTCTCGGGAATCTCTCCAAACTATTGTGTGTGTGACTCCTTCTGTCGTATGTACCTCTCTATCCGTCCCATATCTTATCTTGACACTGCGCGTCAATATTAAATTTCCTATTGGTTGGTCGTTATATCCTCTATCGTTAATTGTATGAAGGAAAGGAGGTGAACATATCCAATACATTGACTGCCAAGATGGTCATGGGCAGCCACAACAACTCCAGCTGTTAATCTCCATAACGAGGCCATATTTCTCAGTTAGTCTGTACTTCAACCCCAATAACTCATGTCCATTGACCAGATCTAAGCGTAGTGCAAATCTCAAAAGTGCGAATTGACTGCTCGGCTGTTGGTGTTGTGTTACAACCCAGTTAACATGCTTAAACCATGCATGCAGACAATGAGAACAAGAGAAGAAACAAGCTGCTAAGCTTAGACACACATGAAATGCGGATGAGTCACTCAACTCAAGCCTTTCGAGAGATTTATAGGGAATAAGGTTGAAATTTCACCTTCCGAATTTCCATGTGCTAAGCTGTAGACCCAAGTAGAGAACAAAGATGCCTTCGTACCTGACTTTAACCCTCGAAACATATACAATCTCCACCATATAGGAACGAATAAGAGACTGAAGTGATATGAATATCAAATTAGACCAGTAGGGATACCACAGCTTTCTCTCGTTGATCTCCAACACATCCAACACAACAAGAGGCATATGACCCATGCCAGGCATCATAATAAGCTTCCTATCAACTTGAACACAAAATTGCACTTCAACACATGCATGCATTGCTATTTACTTTCTACACAAGAATGAGCACATATTGGAAGATTTGACTTAGACAAACATTAACTTGAGTGTATTTACGAACTTAAAGCACACTGCTTCCTCATATTTATATCTTCTCATCACCTCCCATCACTTGATTCCTTTCCACAAATATTAACTGGCACTTTGAGAATAAACAAGAATCTCAATTGTATTGTTTTCTCTAACAAAGACACCTTCGATATTTCTCGTACCTCGATTTCTCTCTTCCTGAAACACCATGTCCAGTCCCAATCAGGGCGCACAATCTAAAAGGCTTCAGGCCTTTTGCGACAGCTATCCTTCGGAGGGGTTAAACACACGGTTGTTTCAACAGCCCCTTGGTTATACTTTCTCTGCGGAGACAATTAGGGGATTTTGGGAGTCAGGACGTTTTCCAAGACCCTCTGCGAAACTGGAGAGGCCTCTCTCGCACTTCCCTGCTGGCGTACGTCCTCTGGAAGAGTATATGGTCGATCGCAAGGAGTATCACAGACAAGCTCCTTCTCATGTACAGCATCCAACAGTTGGCCTAGAGCCTTGTCTCCCTCGTTTTGTTCCTGAATTCCTTGCCCCAGGCGCAACTGCGCCTTGGGATAACGCTGATGCAGAACTCTATCGATCCTTGGAGGCGATACAGCTGCTAGTTCAGGGGAAATTGTCGGAACCTCAGCCAGTACTCAGACAAAAGCGAGCAACCCTTGTCTCATGGCTGGCTCTGTTAGAGCGGCGACAGGTGAATGGGCAAGACACTCCTGATGATGTAGTGGAACCACCAACGACAGTTTCCATCATAAGTGAATCGCGCCAACGACTCTCTGAAACTGTCCAGCGCTTACTCAGAGACGGTGACATAAGGTTCGGGAGTTTTTGGCTCCCCGTGGTGGCCCATAGCATTGGATCTTCTCCGCGTGAGGCTTCCGGTGAAAGCTCTACCTGCTCAGAAGAGCCCGCAACGCCCACAGACAGCATCCCCTCACAAAGCAAAAGACTGTGAAGTTCTGCAATTGGCCAGATGGTCCAAGAGGGGCTGGCAAGGCCAGCACTTATGGGGAGAGGAACCGACAAAGCGTGGTGGCATCGCTAGCAATTGTCGACGCAAAAAGGTTCGTTCCTTTCCCATATTCTTTTCAAGCATAGTGGAATAGGCACTAACGAGAGTCAGTGGCATATAACCTAGATCAGGCAGTGGAGTTGGGGTTCTTGTATTGATCTGGTCCATTCATCAGATGGGGGTTGTGCGCTGTGGTTGGGATTTTCGGACTGTAAGGTATATAAAGCGATCCAGAAAAACAGTTGCAAAAGGATACTGCTTTCTAAGTTAGCTGAAAAAAGAAGCATCATTTGGAGGTAATTATAGATTAATCTTATCTCCAAGGTCAAAAAACACTCGCTATTTGTTCCTAGTTACTGCTGATGTGTTGCTTTCAGGTGCATCAAAAAGCTGCATAAATCGTACAATACCATCCAGTCATAAGTCGTATGCATACCTACTTTCATGACCAGAATATAGCCCCACGAATCATCTTAATCCGTTCGCTTCTTGCTATCTCCCAAGTCGCCAGTATCAGCGCTGCCGTCCTTCGCATGTATGGCTGGGGACTCTTGTGCTTCCTCCTCATCCCAGTCATCGTCGATTTGGTTCTCGTCCCAATTGTCGACCTCCTCCTCCAGAGTCCGAGAGCGAGCGGGTCCATCCACAATGCCGGACTCATGCCCCTCACCAAGCTCGACGTCGCCCTGGTCCTCACCGGGGACGGCACTGTACCGTCTACGTCGCTTCCGCTCAAGCATACGTTTGTGGTACCAGGTGCAGAGACCAACACCGATCAAGCTGCCTATCACGTTTGCGACAATATCGTATAGGTCAAACTCCCGGCCATTGTCAATAAAGCTCTGAACGAATTCGGAACCGACGCCGAGGACGATGGTGCAGACAACCAGAGTCATATTCATGATACGCCTTCGGTTGGTGTCGACGACCCAATAGAAAACGACGGTGAGCGTAAAAAAGGTGATGAAATGCAACACCTTGTCATTAACATATTGTCCGAGTTGTACCGTAGTCAAGCCAGCGTAGGCTGCGATAAGGAGGAGGAGCAGGAAGACGCCTGGAGCTGTTAGTACCATTCATGATAGGGCTTTTAGGCACTCCAGTGTATATTGTCAACCATGAGGATGGATTAGAGTCTAACGGCGATACTCAATCGAGGCGTAAACGAGGAAATGACGTACCTGCAACGGGGAGTCGTATTCTCATGATGGATAGCTAGGGTGGAACCAGACGATGGAGGGAGTACACTATGGACAGGAGTCAAGTTTCCTCGTCGATATCGTGTATACAAGAGTTGGTGAATCGGAATTTACGTCTAGCGTAAAGAGGAAATGTGATTTCCTGAAACAGTTGAGGTCGAGGGAGGTTGTGACAGCTATGCATTTGGCGTGAAGAGGCTGGGATTCAGAGCTGGGACCAGGCAGAGAAAATGGGAACCGTGGAGCTCTGACGATTCTCCCTGTGGCTTGACCTATCTAGTGGCGGTGCACCTGGAGAATATGACAGGGATCACGACGAGATTGCCAATGGAATTGGAACAGAGTGGACAACGTGGGCACTCAATGCACCCCCGGACTCCAGGCGCAGTAGCTCCGTTCCTCATTAACAACTTGGCGTTCTGATTCTTTTCTGTTTGGCGCTGGTGATCTCATGGGCCCCCCATTTTAGGCTGGCCAGGCGCAGGCACAGGCACAAGCACGCCCCCCATATTCCCCAAATCTCGTGTATCACTGGTTGGAGATTATCTTTGGGGTGGTCTAGAAAGATGGCGTTTGTTCTTTTGTCGACTGCCTGTGGGGACAAGGATGTGTTTTGTTTGCAGACCAGGCGGCCCAGCAAATAATCGGGGGTCTGGTAAACTTTAGGTAGTATATGATAAAATAGGATACATACTTTAGTTAATTATACGCCTAAAGTATGCCCTCACTATTATGGCAACTCATCCTAAAGTTAGGTAAATATCCCGATTATTTAGTGAACCACCTGCAGACATATCGGACAGTATCCGTGGAAGAACTGAAAGTGAAGCACGATATTTGGCTGCTAGTTAACTTAGCCTTCTGCTTTTTCGCCAAAGGGACATGGTGGGTATAGAAGTTGAGTCGTAGATGAATCACTAAAGAGAGTACTGGCCATTACATCTACTAAGGCAGACCTAGGTCAGTTTGTATCTTCAACACTCTTTGTTCGGCTCTCAGTGGTTCTCTGATCCAATCCAGGCTGTGGCCACTTGCACGTGACTTTATGACTAAGGTTCATGGCCGGGGTCCGCCTGCTCGGCGCCGAAGCACTGAGACCTCCGTATGGAATACATGACAGATAAACACAGAGACGGGGAGTCTGTGCCGAAGATTGGACAAGCAAACAAAGAAACAGAGACAAGGTGTTGATCAAAGACTTCAGGAGGGACATCGATATTCAGTAGCCAGAGTAGGGATTGATTTTACACCTCCACAACCGCTATAAAATCAATCTTTTTAGGTTCTTGGTACCCGCCTCTCCCCCGCGAGAATCCCCCAGCGTCCGGTCCAGCGCGCGCCAGCAGCCAGGTCACCCAGGGAAAAGTCTCCGCTTCGGGAAAGGTACCTTACAAGGCTCCCCCCAAATCCTCAACCTCACCTCTTGAACAGACGACAAAACGGCATATCGGGATCCATCAAAACACCAACTTTTACGTGCCCGGTATTCGCGAAATTTTGTCTGCCATCTCTACCAATGCCCCCCATTTGTCCCATGTGGTCTTGATTTTACCAATCGCCTTCGGTCCGGCCGCACGCGAGCGCATCTCGTTGCGCATGGCGACTCGCGCCCCGTTGTCGCTATCATCGCCCTGGGCCCATCATGTCCATCCCAAACGGCCAGCCCGCCTGGCATCCTCCTTACTTGCAACATACAAACAGCAATAGAAGTCTACCGCATCTCGACGATGTTCCCGCGCGCACTCAGACCCCCGTCGATAACTCAAGTGTGTTGATGCCTGAGGCACAACTTGATATCGAGGATGAGAACCGACGCGCTCTATTCGCAGATTTGTATCGCAAGACTGAGGACAAGGTCGCGCTACTCTTTTCCGAAGATGGTTCATACAATTATCCCGCGATCACTGCTCTCCGTCGTTCTCCACCCCCCTCCGCAAATATTATCCCTCCCACAACCGATCACGAGCCTATCAAAGAACCCCCATTAAAGAAGGCGAAGCGCACCATCGACGAAGACGATTACGATGATGACGATGAAGACGAGGAGGACGAGCCTTCACAACCCGTGTCCAAGCCGCAATCTGCCGTCGCGCCCGCCAATACGTTACTCTCGCCGTCCAAATCAGGGAGTTCGCCTGTCCATTCGGTGACATCACCGGGGAAGCATGGTGACAAATCCAAGGATCAAGATGGCTCGCAGTCCAAAGACAAGGACGGCGAAGATGCCATCAAGAAACTTGAGGAGGCTCGTACAGCTACCGAAGCGGCCGCTCGAAGGAGTTTCCACACCATCTTTCATACCCTAGAAAATGACCGCGCGGCTATGCTGGAGCAGCAACAACTTGAGGATTCTGAGAAGCAGTTGCAGGCTGAAATGGATCACAGCCATCACCCAAGTAACAACCACAACAATGCCCCGAATCAGGGTTCCCTTAGCAGCGCCAACCTCGGCGCTTCCAGTCTGACCTTGAAGCATCTCATCGCCCGGATCGACATGAAGCGAGACCAAGTCCGCGCCTCCGACGCCGAGCTTCGACTTTTGATGAACGAGGTTCGCAAGAATAGAAGTAAATGGGCGAGCGAGGAGAATGTGAACCAGGAGGAGCTCTATGAGGCGTTGGACAAGGTCTTGACAGAGCTCAAGGCACATACTGAATATTCTACTCCTTTCCTGACAAGAGTCAACAAAAGGGACGCTCCGGAGTACTACAACAGTGAGATAATACGAGCAATCTCATGCCACTGACAACACTAATATTCTTCTAGTCATCAAGAACCCCATGGACCTTGGCACTATGACCAAGAAGTTGAAGAGTCTAACATATAAATGCAAGGCAGATTTCGTCGTAGATCTTAACCTGATCTGGGATAACTGCTTGAGATACAACCAAGAGATGACTCACCCATTACGACGTATGGCAAATGGGATGAGGAAGGAAGCAGAGAAGCTCATCCCACTGATTCCTGACCTTGTCATTCGCTCTCGAGCCGAAGTTGAGGCTGAAGAGCGACGGAAACAGAACGGCGGGGATGACGATGCAGGAGAAGACTCCGACGATGAGCCCATCATGTCCTCACGGGGTCGCAAAGCTGGAACCAAGGGAACAAGTAAAGCACGAAAAGCTCCAAACGACCAGAAAGAGGATACACCAGCAATTGACCAGAAGCCCATACTCCAAGTGAATGGTCTTTTAGGGAAAGTTCGCGAGGACTCTGAGGTCGATGGAAGCAACGGCTTTGCGACTCCACCGATAGCTGGATCGATCACACCAAGCGGCGTCAACGGTCATTCTGGAATTGCAAGCAATGCTGATGCTATGGACATTGATGGACCAAGCATCAATGGCTTAGCTCTTAACTCAGCGTTCGGTGAAGCTGCCGAGCAGGCCTTCGAGGACGAGGAGTACAAGGTCTGGAAGCAAACAACTAAGAAGGACCGAGCGCTGGTAGCCAAAGAACGATTTCAACTGTTCAAAGACAACAAGTTCAACACCGAAGCCCCTGCGCTCGTTCGGACCAAGGCTGGTATGCGTCGATTTTTGAAGCGGCAGAGGGAAGCAGAGGCAGAAGGCATTGTTACCCATTCTCAAGCAAACTCAACAGCTGTATCATCGAAGGATTCGGCAACAAAACCAACTGAGACTTTGGCTGAAGAGATCGAGGAAGAAACGGCCAAAGTGATTCCTGATTACTACGACACTTTGAGCAATATTCCTGATATTCATCCAAAACTCCAATGGGTTGAGGACGGAGAAGGACAGGTCATCAACCAACATGAAGACTTTCTTCGCCTAGTTACACCAGGCACTTTTGTAGCACCGCCAGGTCGTTTCACGAAGAAGATGGACGAGAATATTCATCAGATCCAAGAAACAAGGAAGCTTGCGACCAGGATCTCGGTGATCAAGCAAATGCAAGTCCAGACTCAGGTACGTTCATACCCATACGTAAGACGAATGCATTCTGACATTATCTAGGTGTACACAAACCAATTTCCCAAGTCGAACTCCGATCCTTTCGTGGAACATGACATTGAGCCGCACTTCATCTCTGATGACGGCCCCGTGATGGCTGCCGAGACATGCCAGAATGCCCTCAAGCGTTCCATCGCCAAGATTCTTTATCACACAGGATTTGAGGAACTCCAGCCTTCCGCTATCGACACTTTCACCGGGGTTGCAGCAGATTACTTTCAAAAGTTGATTCGAACTTTTAATGTTTACAACGAGGCAGAAAAGAAGTCAGCACCCGCAAACGCAGAAGGGCCTAAATTCCAGCCGAGGTTCACTCCCGAGGAAGTTATTCTCCACACTTTGGATGAAACTGGCCATGATATCAGCTCTTTGGAGCTGTATGCCAAGGACGAGATCGATCGACTCAGCACCAAGCTGGACGGTCTTCACGAAAGAATGAAGCTGCACCTGACAGACTTACTGCGACCTGCCCTATCACAAGACGCTGGAGCCGACGGTGTTGGTGCCTTCAAAGACGGCAGTGAGCAATTTGTCAGTGGTGACTTTGCTGAGGACCTTGGTGAAGACTTCTTTGGTTTCCGGGCCTTGGGTCTGGATAAGGAAATGGGACTTGACATGATCTCTGTGCCGTTGCATCTTCTGCAGACCCGCGTCCGCAATCAGTACCAGATGCAGACGCAGACGACTGGCGAAACAGCTACTGATCTCATCGAACCGTTGCAAACTTCAGAGCCAGTCACCAAGGAGAACATTCAGGACCAAGTTGGCCTGGTCAAGAACTTCTTCCTGGCTAAGCTGCACGCTAATGGCGATCAGCCTCTCGTGGAGGACGAAGACCTGCCTACTAAACAAAAGAAACCTCGTCCTCGTTTGGGTGCCAGCGGAAAGATTGTCACCGCACAAAAGCGATCTCCCAAGGAGCAGCTGGCTCTCGCCAAGAAGAAAAAGAAGCTGGAGGCTGCGGCAGCCGAGGCCAAAGCCAATGCCTCTCCCGAGAAAGGAGCACCTAGCACTATCCCTGGCAAGAAGAAGTCCATCACCATGACGACTGGTCCGGCACCAAATCCTGCAGTCCTCGCGCTAGCCCCTAGCATGGAGAGACAAGACAGCATGCAGAGTCAGGGCAACGCTAGTCAAACGGACAAGGACGATACTATCGGCATGATGAGTCCGGAGAGCATTGCTCAGTAGGCCAAGCAACGCTTCCGGTGAAATCATAGGATAAGAGAGGACTACAGCCATCAACCAAGCCTTCTCTTACTTCAGCACATACTCTACTTGAATTGTCGCTTATAGAGACTCGAGCAGACAGCTTTATAACTGGTTTCGGTTATGACAATGCCTAAAACCCCAGATGGCACCAACACCTTTCAACTTCTTTATTCATATAAATCGTGTATTACTTTTTTTCTTATATCTGCTCTTTGACGTCCTTTCCTTCTTTTCTCATACCCCCGCAAACATGCTGTACTGACCTTTGACACTGGTCTTTGTCTTTTTTTGGCTTCTATTTCTTTACTTTGCATATGAGTAACCACTCAACAATCATCCATCCTGGCGTTCTTGACCTCTCTTGTTTTTCTCTGGGCTTCGGAGGCGGCACAGCATGTATTTACACGATACACGGGAAGAAGACCGATTCACCCAACCACGCCGGGGCTGAACAAGGCGTAAATCCCACGCGAGCGACCTTCCTTATCGGGGACCTCTTTGGACAAGACAAAAGCAAACATGTTGTGGATGGATTGGCTTTCTCGGTGACTAGCCGGCGTACGGAAAGGCTCACGCCGGATGGGTAATATGAGGCGAGGCGCAGTCAGTCGATTGTTCCAATGTGTTTTGTTGAAACACTAGGATAATTCCTAGCGGACTATTGTGCTTCTTATATACGGATTGCGTTGTTTTTTCTTTTTGGTAGATAGGACCGACTGGATGGATGGTCCGGTTACGAAAGGGTTGAGAAAGGATGGACGTGCGGACGAACTTGCTTGGATTGATGGATTGGGATGGAGTGGAATGGGACATGCGTTGAGAATAAATAAATAGGTACAGGAGTGAGGGATGCTTGAACATGCGCGTTTGAAGATTGGAGGTGCAGAGCGGGTAGGCGAATATGCTTACTGGTTAGAATATGTAGGCAAACTAATGAGCCTTGAACAACATCTTGGTCTATCGTCTTTGGTGTTTCACTCGTCGTTAGACACAATCATCATGCAGCATAGTGGCATTATGTCGATGGTATTAGTGACAGCTACGGGCATAAGTCTGGATCTCCCAGCACAACACCAAGGGAGTAGTTTTATCAAAGCATCACATGGTTTATGATATCATTTGTCAAATAGTCTCAAAGTCATAACAGAAATTATATGTTATGAAGAATTCGTGAAGCTTGCTTGGTATGTGACCTGTTGATCACGATATGGGACTGCAAAGTGATTCCAGACATTTAGCCAATGATTGTATTTTAGCTGTCTGCTACTCCCTAGCGGAGTGCTGTTTCTAGCTTGTCTCAAATTCCACACCAAGTAGCGGGAACTGAAGAAAGTAGAGAGAAGATGAAATAATCTTCCTAGATATCAAGTACGTAACCCAACTCCCACAACCTTTTTTTCCAGCAGTCCATCTTGTTGAAGGATGCTTGTATATCCCAACCTAAAAACAAAAAAAAGCAAACTAGGTATTTGCGCCGTGATGAAATGCATGCTTGTTGAACGTTTCGCCATTTGCCTCATCCATGTTAAATGCGTGTTGGAGATTAAGGCATCACATCATGTTGAGGGATGGATAACCTTTGAAGTAGCAGTGAACTCTAGAGCCGCACACCTTAGATGGCGGCATCTAGACGCCAGCCCTCAACGGGGAGGGGGAAGGCGTTGCACCAGGAGGCAATCTCCTTCTTGAGGTCGTTGATCTTCTGGACCTCGCCGGTAGCGACGCGGGCCTTGAAGTCCTTGAGCTTGTTGGCCTCCTTGGGGAGAGCAGCCTGCTCCTCCTTGCAGATCTTGATGGCCTCGTCAATGTACTTGGCGACACGCTCGAACTCCTTCTCGCCGAAGCCACGAGAGGTCATAGCGGGGGTACCAATACGGATACCGCAGGGGGTGAGAGCGGACTTGTCGCCAGGGATGGAGTTCTTGTTGCAGGCAATGTTGATCTGCTCAAGGACAGCCTCGACACGGGCACCGTCAAGGTTGTGCTGGCGGAGGTCAATGAGGACCATATGGCTGTCAGTACCGTCGGAGACGAGCTTGTGGCCGAGGGTCTTGAAGGTGTTCTCCAGTGTCTTGGCGTTGGAGACAACCTTCTCCTGGTAAGCCTTGAAGTCAGGGCTGGCAGCCTGCTTGAGGGCAACAGCCAGAGCAGTGATGGTGTGGTTGTGGGGACCACCCTGGTGACCAGGGAAGACGGAGAAGTTGATGGGGTTCTCGAGATCGTAGAGGGTCTCCTTGCCGGTCTTGGCGTCGACGGAGCGGACACCCTTGCGGAAGAAGATCATGGCACCACGGGGACCACGGAGGGACTTGTGGGTGGTGGTGGTGACAATGTCGGCGTACTTGAAGGGAGTGGGAATAACCTCGGCAGCGATGAGACCAGAGATGTGAGCCATATCGACAACGAGGTAGGCACCGACGGAGTCAGCAATCTTGCGCATGCGCTCGTAGTCGATAAGACGGCAGTAGGCAGAGGTACCGGCAACCAGGACCTTGGGGCGGTAGAGGATGGCGTTCTTCTGGAGGGTGTCATAGTCAATGATACCGGTGTCGAGGTCGACACGGTAGGGCATGGTCTCAAAGTAGGTAGAGACAGCAGAGATCCTGTGATGGATGGTTAGCATGTTGTGAACTCAAGTACCAAAAGGGTTCTCAAAGTCAACTCACTTTCGGGCAGGGGTCTGGTAACCGTGGCTCAGATGGCCACCGTGGGGAAGGTCAAGACCCATGAGACGGCCGTGAGGAGGCATGATAGCCTGGTAGACCTGGAGGTTGGCGGGAGATCCGGAAAGGCACTGGACGTTGACACCCCACTTCTCAGAGTCGAGGTGGAAGGCCTCAAGGGCACGGCGCTGGCAAAGGAGCTCAATCTGGTCGATGTGCTGGTTGCCACCATAGTAACGAGCACCGGGGTAACCCTCGGAGTACTTGTTGGACATGGGAGAACCAAGGGCATCGAAGACGGCGCGGGAGGTGATGTTCTCGGAGGCGATGAGGACAATGGACTCGCGCTGGCGCTGAATCTCATCCTTCTGCAGTGGGTGTAAGTCATTGTCGGAGACTTGGGACAATCAATTGGGTAGGACGTACCATGATGGAGGCGACCTCAGGGTCGGAGTCGAGGAGAGACTTCTCGAGCATCTGGACAGGTGTGAGTCAGTCGATCTGGCGATACCCTCAAAACGAGGGGCAATGGCGGGGGTGCTCACCTCCTTGTGCGACTCAGAGAGCGCATACTCGGCGTTTGTGGGAGACATTGTGAAGTTGATTGATGAAGGTATAAGAAAAGAAACAGTCGAGATGTTCCTTTACAGGTTGATGAGTGAGTGAGGAGGAAGAGGAGAGAAAGTAAAAAGCATGTGGGAGGGTCCAGGTAGAAGTAGTAGCTGCTGCCCTGCCCGTTGCCCGTGGAGGTCCCTCTTTCCTTGGGAAAATTTTCCCTTTTTTTTCCATTACGGCTTCCGAAGACGGCCACCACAACCACAAGGGTGAGCTAATGACACCTAGCGCACGCGGTAAAAAGCTCACCTTGGGCCGAGCCTGAGCCTCTGAGGTGAGTTGGCGGGGTCAAACTTGCGGTTTTTGGAGGTGCGGGGTACTTTCATTGGTGGCGGGAATGAACGTGTTGGAAATCGATCCATTCATCCATGTCATTGGCCTTGTTGGGCTGTGCTACCCTGAAGATCGGCTCTAATGGTTTTTTTTTTTTACTTTGCCTTTGTAGTTTCTCCCGTCAAGACTCTTCATTTTGTGAATAATCAAGTACATTCAAACTGTAATGTCCTTCAAACCTTATATTGTGTTTCTCCTCTCTGTTCAGTCCTATGTAGCTGTAGATCAAATGAAGTGGTGGTGCATTCAGTGACTCCGTGCATGTAAGTGGCCACAATTGACTCAACAACCACGATGCATCATCGTGCGTTGCACAACCCGAATCACCTCCAGCATCACTCAATCAATCACTTAGACATGACCTCGATAGATACCGAGATCAATAAGAATACCGAAATACGACAAAACTCCGTTTGTAACTTGACGAATTCACCCGATGTTGTGATGATGCTCACGGTGCGCTCTCCCGTAGAAACCGATCACGTTTCTCCGACAGGAAGCACCCCGCGTTGAGACAACATGCAGCTTCAGGCAGCATAGAGTTTCAAGGACTAAACACAGGTGTCCAGTTGGCAACCAGGTGTTTCGATCGGTTTTCGGCTCGTCGCTCTCTTGTTATCCAGGTATCTCTTCCCAGTCTCCATACTTCTACACCATTACCTTCGCCCTCGGCCATCGAATTGGGCAAACAGCCCAATAATCACCGTTGTCGGTGTGGCTCAGTTGGTTAGAGCGTTGGTCTCATACTCAAGTATGACTTGGTCGAAGATCAGGGACATCCAAAGGTCGAGAGTTCGAGCCTCTCCACCGACATATACTTTTGTCGTTCTGATGGATGAGTTGTCCATCTCTTTTTGGAGTCGTGTTGTTTCTACTAGTGGGTGTGGCTAATTGTGGCTCTCGTGGCTAAGCGAGCAAGCTGTATCTTGCGATTGGTCATTATTTAGACTAGCCCGCTTAAGCTTAGCTTTGAGTTGCAGAAAAGCCCCACTTCCTTTTTCTTTCCAGGATCAATCTCTCGCCCAACTTCTTCAAGGTTCAGACGACCCCCGTCTCCCACACAACACTAGGATCTCATCCAGTTTCGTCGGTGTGGCTCAGTTGGTTAGAGCGTTGGTCTCATAGATCAGTAAATATGATTTGACCTCAGGTCAGAGTAATCCAAAGGTCGAGAGTTCGAGCCTCTCCACCGACATACGAGCTTGTCTACACGACAAGTTCCTCTTTTTGTTGTTATTCCCGAATGCCCTCGTGTCTGTTCTGGCGATTGGATATTGGTGCGTCAGCAAGGGAAACTCAGAATTAGATCAAATGCCAGTCTCAGCTAGTGAACGGGTTGACGGCCATGTTTCACCGCACCTACTCCTCCCTACAGTCTCAGGATAATCGTGACTGTTTGTTCCACGACTGTGGACCATCGCACCAAGTCGACATCACTGTGACTAGGCGGCTTTAGTCGCAGGTGAGACAGATGGACGACGGCGGTCGATATGCCCTCCTTACTTGGTGTACTACGAAGTGAGGCAAGGGAGTTTTGCTTGCTGTGTGGCTGTTGAGCCAGCCAATCTAGACTCGAGGGATGCTCAAGGCGCCGTTCAAGTAACAATTCATTGTGGCGCGTGACTCTAGGTAGGACTTGGTATTTACATGCGGAATGTGATAGATACCTCATCCCACAGCGGCTGTGAGATGAGACCTTGTCCCATCCTAAAATGAGTCAAGAGCATGGGAAGGGGTTACGAGCATCCAGGGCCTGTCTCAAGCAAACACCAACCTGTCGTAGCAGCGATTTGACTGCGCTAAACTAAAACCTTGTCGAATATCATTCTAGAAGCACTGGGTCATGTAGAATTAACTAAGCGTTGCTCTGTACGGAGTACTGCTCATTACTCATTTAGTGTCTTGGCATGGACCTTTACTTCGTTCGACTAATGCTATGCACGCATTCGCTAAGAGTATTGGGTAAGTCAGAGTATTATAAACCTTGGCTGTGTAGCAGTACAGCCGTATAATGAGATCCGCCCTAGGTATCTAGCAGCAGTTCGCGTGGTTATCACACCTAGAGTCAGGTCACATGACTGTGTGCGTAAAAGACCCTCAAGGGTTGAAGAGAGATTAAGTGCTCCCTGACGTTCACGCTAGCACACATGAACAGTGGCCGACTGTTGTTACCGATGGGCCCCATGGTGGGCCGGTAGTTGGCAGATTCCGTCGTCAGGCGTGCGTTAGCGGGCCCCTTGGAGAGTTCTGGAGCAAAGTCGGTAATGAACGGAGCCAAAAACCGCCTCAAGGTTGATAGATTCGACCACTGGCCTGATTCTTGAACTCGGCAGAGGTTGAGCGTCAAGAGCGAGCGAGTAAAGGCTATACGCTACATCACTCGATTCTTGGTGTCCTTAGCACATCGAGCGTGGAGGGAAACAAGAGGTTGGGGGACGAACTAGGGGTTAGAGGCTGCAGAAGAAAAGCTGGCGCGATCTGTGGGTGGAGAGATAATAGATCCTGGATGAATGGTCTCCCCTTAGTTGACCACTCCCCCATATGCCCATGTCCTGCAGGGGCCTAGGCAGGTCCAGCACTACGTAAGTAAACGTTGGGCCCTAACCAGATTGGCAGATCATCGGACAGTTCCTCGCAGGCGAGACAATGTGACCTGTTAAAGATTGGGACAGGATCAAGGATCTGTGACCAGCATATTTGCGAAACACTGCTTCAAAGTCTCGAAAGCAACATCACAAGGACCCATGGCTGCTTCGAACTTCTGCGTATCTTTTGTCGAATTAAAGAGTCCACTTTGTTGCTTATTTCCGGTTGTCGGATGACTTGGAGAGGCCCGGGCCGGGGCGACTTCTCTCCGTCTATATATTCGTATAGAGGGTTGTTGTCGGGATTTTTAGATCTCCGATCTATGATAGAGGCTGACAGATGGTCGAGAGAGAACGCGCAGGGCCAGAAGTTTCTTGAACCGATATGGGACATAACAGTGAGCGGGAAATCTGACACAAGCCAAGACCTCCCGGGTAGCCCTCCCCGTTGCGCTCCTGGGCGAATAGGATTGTTGAGAAAGAAGATGCTCACAAAACACGAAGCGCAGACGAGAATGGAAAAAGCAAGTTCGCATAGATGGGCGTTATAGGGTGGTGTCGTGCGTGCGGCACAGGCCACGCCCACGGTGCTTTATCAGGTACTGGCTTCGAGTTGGCGCTGAGCCGAGCGAGTCTCTCAGTCACCGGGAGAAAAGCTAAAGCTGGAATCGCCGCAAATTCTATCGATAATACTTTGAGTCAGATCGTGATGCGAAAAGTGCTTGTTGCGCGCCAGATGTGTCACGGTACAACGTTCGGAGAACGGCAGCGGGAGCTGACTGCAAGGTGCTTGATACAAGCTGCACGCAGCCTTGTTTGGGTAAAGTTAACAACGTTGGTCTTGCTGCAAATGCTGTGCTATCCCATCTGTTCAAGTGCTTCTCGAGGATGATATCCTTCTACCAGGTAGCTGACATGTGTGTTTCTAGGAATTGGTTGGACATTTATGATGCGATGCCAGCTCGGGAATGTTCGTTGTTCATTGACATCTAATATGAGACAGGTGCAATTAACTTGCCGATGAGAAAATAAGGTAGAAACTGGTTGTTAACGATGAGGGCACATATTAAGCGGTACCACGTAACTTACAGTACCGCCGATATGTCCCCCGCGCAATGTGGGATCTTGCTGTTGCTCCTCGAGGCTAGATTTGTTTGGGTGTTGTACGTGGTTGCAATCGACCTGGAAGTTACACTGCACATTGAATGTTCTGACCTTGCTGCATGCTGCACGCTGCGCACTGCATTAAAGAGCTGCATAGACAGACAGACAGAAGCAAAGGACTGTCTGTGATAGATGGATGTCACATGAATACCGTTGTATCGACTGGTCTCCTGGGGATTGGGACGATCCACTGCGTGCTCTGGTGCTGCCTAAGAGACGCACACGTCTATCTGGTCATGGTTTGAGGGTAAACTTGATCAAGAAGCGGAAAAGCAACTGGTAATCAGATACTTCCCGTACCTAATAAATTACATGCCCTGACCAAGCCAGCCCTGGACGCCGCCCGCAACCCTCTCATGCAGCAGGACAGCCACCAACACGGCCAGACACCTCAACTTGAACAGGGCAACCTTGGCTGGCTTAGATCTAAGGAAAAGTGTACGTACCTTACTTACCTAAACATAAAGCCAGCCCCCCGGGCAGCCTGGCGAGGAAAAAACTGCAAGCCCACCACCCATCACGGCCTGGCATCATCATCATCCCCATCCTTTCTTCTCCACTGCACAGCTTCGCTTCTCCACTCCTACAAGCCCGGTTGATCCCAGAACCAACCCTCCAACGCCCCCTTCACTTCCCTTCCCCGTCCCCGTCTCTTGTATACACACTCCCCCTCCTCTTTGCTCGGGGCTATCACTCACCCCTTGATCCACCTTTTCTTGTCATCTCCCGTCCCCCATCTGCATCGTCACGCCCAGACAGCTTAGCCTAGACGAGCCCTGGCCTGGAGACCCATCCCATCACTCAATTGCTGGGCTGCCGTGGATACCCATCCCGTCCCCATCTCATCCAATTCATTAACGAGCGCGAGCCTCACCTCACCTCCCTCTGTTCGTGACCAATTCTGCTCGGGTACCCACCCGGTGGCATTCATCGATCCGTCCACACAAAATGTGACTCGCACATTGCACCCCTTGTTCCCTGCTGCGTACTGTATTATTTCCCGGCGGCTGCATTTCTGACGCTGAGGTTTTAGTTCCCTGTGAGATGACGAGAGCTTCACTGAACCCATGCGGTCAGAACCATGATTCCTCTAGCAGCCGATAACCTTTGCATCCCAACAAACAAGCCGGACAGGTTTCTAGCTTAATTATCTTATATACTTCAAAGCTTCTTTGGCGCATCCCCAGACCGCCAACAAGCGCGCTGCCGCCCCCATGGCAATGTATGGCATCACCTCACCTAATCCGACCGCCAACATCCATCCATTGCAGCGGAGAAGCCATGCCTCTACCGATTGGCCTCCATCTGCCCTGTTCTCTCTCGTTTGGGGCTAGCCAGACAACGGACCTTGGCCCAAACCATGGCTGCTCCCCTTTTAGCAACGTCCGCCCTGCGTGTGCGGCTGAATCATTATGGGCCGCATTGGCCAGTTCTTCTCTCTTTCTTCGACCCCAGGGGATCCCGTGATACTGGGTTTCCTGAGCCTCTGGGGCTCCGCTTGTCGCGACTTCGCGGCTGTTGTGACGACGACTCAAACTCTTTTGGCTGCCCATGCGCGGTCGCGGTTACGGGCAGTTGGATCATGGCATTTGATCATCATTTGACTGATTGCCGGCCCTGTTTTGAGACCTTCGACATGGGTTACATAAACTCACCCGTACATGCAAGTGTTTGTACCGACCGACGATCACAGTTGATTAACGTTAAGGTTCTGGAAGCGCTCTCGTGCGATGCAGCAACCTATCTGTTCCCGTCTAATTGCCATTATTAACATTACCTGACTACGGTGGAGAGAAGTCAAGGTCCTATATGAGGTTTCAAGGACGCGCAAATATTCGGGTTGGGACACGCTGTTAGACATGGACCAGCTCGTACCTCTCGCTGGGTAAGGTAGGTCATTGTCAAAGTTGTGGTGACAGGGCCAATGCGCTATGTACCTTTGGCTTGGGCCCGGGAAACCCCTTTTCCTTCCCGCCCGCTCGCTCGTTTGTTTTCCCCCTCCACTTCCAAAAACCAAAACAAAGCCGAGGCCATGCCATGCTCCGAAACGGCCTGCTTACGAGAGAGATGGCCCGAAACACGTGGGAGACTTCCGGAACAGCTTAGCGGCGACTCCGGGAAGCGGTCACAACAATATTGGCCATTCCATTTCCCCTTCTTTTGCAAAGCCACCACCGCCTCGATCTGATGGGCCACACTGTCATCTAGCCTCCAGCCTCCAGCCTCCAGCCTCCAGCCTCCTCAAACATTCATCCATTGCCACATCATCGTCCTCAACGGGGATTTATACCGTAGGTGCACAGCTCGCCCGTTTGTTCGTCGCAATTATTTTTACTGTTATTGTGCTCTGTGGCTTTATGTTCGATACTTACCTTCTTTATGAGTTTTATCTTTGTCTACATATCGGATTTCTCTTACGGGTGCCTTGAGCTCTATCCAATCTTATATCATTTGAGATCTAGCTACCCAAGCAAAGGACTAGGTAGACAGGGGTTTAGCGATATCATCGCAGTCCGTCTTCCAAGGATGGCTACCGTTATTGGAACAGGACACTTTATTGCACAAATGTTTGTCTTTAATGAGAATAGAAAATGCAGATCGCCGTACCCATTGCGTTGAACCGCTGCCGTTGTCTCACCTCCATCCCTAACCTCAGTGTCGTACTCAACTCTGACAGGGCCATCCGTACAGATATACGTACCTGCTCAAGCTTCTTGGCAGTCTTTTCGGATGCGCCACACAGAGATGGGGACGTGCGTCGCTGATTTAATCGTGTCGTTTCGCTTGGCACCGAGAGAGATGAACACCACCGCAGCATCGGTGCGTGCGCGACTTTGATGCCTTTGTAAACCCGCTCTCTGACAGCCTTCAACGTATTAACATTCGACAGCGCGAAAGCTCTAGCTTTATTATTGCACTCGACTAACAAAAGAATGTGTTCTTGGGCGTATGTCGCATGATGAACTCTTTTATGACGTTGATTTATTTGCCCCCTCGCTGATCAGCGTGAAAGTGCACCAAAGAGTATCACAGCCAGCCGCGATGCAAGAGGCTGAATATCGAGGTCAGCGAAGGGGATCACGGGATACGCACAGCAATACGGATAGACATATTCTGAATGTCTTGGGGAAAAGAGGGATGGAAATGGGACGGTGACTGATACTCCAAAATAAATCAATGATAAGCATGCCTTATGAATCTCACAACTAAGCCGCCGATCACTTCCGCTGCAGACCTGCCCGAGTCCTCGTCTGGGGATGGGGTCTCTTGTGATGAATCGTGTCTGTGTCTGGTTGTCAACCGTGGAGCCTCTGTATCCCCCCCCCCAAGCTTGCCGAACGCGCCACTGATCCGTCGCAGAATGGTAGACAGGGACCTGCTCCATAATTATCTCATACCTTACCTTACTTGAGCGGGCCGGTACGTACATGAGTGGTACGTGCCTGTAAACCGCCGCCACCGGGCAGTAGGCGTAGGGTATGATTTGCGGGTACAGGCTACGCTGCAGCTAAGGACAGCATCGGAAACTGAAGTTAGGGTGTGAGCTTTAGCTTCGAGCGCGCGTGCGTTGAGAGTGGGTGGAGGAGGTGGAGGATTTTGGTGGGTGGGGCAAATCTATACTCACGGGGGCGTGCTAAACCATAGTCTCTCGTGGGTTAGGTGAGTTTACGAGGAAATGCGCAGGTCCTTTCTCCCCATCCTGTACTCCTCACTTTCTTCCTCTACAACGCATTCCGTGCCCGCGAAAGGCCTCATCTGTCGCGCCTTGGGTTGCTCTCTATCCCATCTCCTTTATCATCTATCTCTCTTCTGTAGACGTCTCGGCATCCATTGACTCTTCTTCTTTTCTACTTATTCCTTCCCAGCGCCTCAACCTTAACCGCGGCGCTGTTGTCGCCGTTTTTATCGGTTGCCCTTGTATTCGTCGGGCAGTAGCCGCAACCATCAACCCGTCACGAACACTTTGGCCCCCTCGGTATCGATTAGCTTCCTGAATCACAACCGCGCTACGCTTCGAACTCCTGGTATTAATTCGACCTCGCGTCTGTCGCACATCAGCTGTCCGGCCCCCTGCAATAGCTGCTCCATCACCGCTACAAGTGCCGACCTCATGGCGAATCATCACGCGTCGCCGACCATGATGCAGATGCAACAGCATCAGGGCCAGGTGCCCCCTCCTCCACCACCTCCGCCGCCTGGCGTTCAGCCTGGCCACTTTGCGCCGTCGCATCAGATTGCTGCTATGAATGAGGCTGTTTGGTTGCAAATTGGTTAGTTGTCGCGTCGCGTTTGTACAGCGACACTGGCTGACATATATACAGGAAGCTACTCCGAGGTCTTGCGCAATCCTGATGAAGCCATGCAGGCTTATGAGCGCGCACTATCAGCCAACCCAAACTCGACTCAGGCTATGAACGCCATTGGTTTGCTGCTCAAGACTCGCGAAGCTTTTGACAAGGCGCTTGAGTTCTTCCGAGCTATCGTGCAGCTGGACCAGAACAATGGTGAAGCTTGGGGCAATCTAGGTTTGTTTGTTTTCTTGGTGCGACGACGCAGCGCTGACCAGCGTTACAGGACACTGTTACTTGATGACGGAAAATCTTCAAAAGGCATATGACGCATACCAACAAGCATTGGTTAACCTGAGAGATCCCAAGGTAGGCATATGCGCTACAGAACCGAAGCCTGGCACCTCAAATGCTAACATTGCAATCTAGGACCCTATGTTGTGGTACGGTATTGGTATCCTGTACGACCGATATGGAAGTTATGATTACGCCGAGGAGGCCTTCTCCCAAGTCATGAACATCCAGCCTGATTTCGAGAAGGCCAACGAGATCTACTTCCGATTGGGTATCATTTATAAACAACAGAACAAGTGGAGTCAAAGTCTTGATGTCAGTTTTATCCTTCCAAATGTGGATGCTTTTAGCTCACAACCGCAGTGTTTCAAATACATAGTCAACTCTCCTCCCGGTCCGTTGACACAGGAAGACATCTGGTTCCAGATTGGCCATGTCCACGAACAGCAGAAGGATGTAGGTTTTTTTCAACAACTGCTTGAGTGGCATATCTAACATAGCATTAGTTCGATAGCGCCAAGGCGGCTTACCAGCGCGTACTGGACCATTCCCCGAACCATGCCAAGGTTCTTCAGCAGCTTGGCTGGTTGCATCACCAGCAGAGCAACACCTATGAGAGCCAAGATCGTGCAATTCAATACTTGGAGAAGTCTGTCGGCGCAGGTATGGCGAAGAACTTGAATTGGCCAAAAATAATTGTACTAACGTGCGACTAGACAACCAGGATGCCCAGAGCTGGTACCTCTTGGGCCGATGCTATATGTCACAGCAGAAATATCCCAAAGCCTATGAGGCGTACCAACAAGCCGTCTATAGGGATGGCAAGAACCCCACTTTCTGGTGCTCCATTGGTGTGCTCTACTACCAGATCAACCAGTACAGAGACGCTCTCGACGCCTATTCAAGGGCGATTAGGTTGAATCCTTACATTTCTGAGGTCTGGTATGACTTGGGCACTCTGGTATGTTTGATTAGTAAATCCATTTTTTATGACACAGGCTAACTTGGCCGTAGTATGAGAGCTGCAACAACCAGATTACAGACGCCCTAGATGCTTACCAGCGTGCTGCCGAGCTTGATCCGAATAACCCTCATATCAAGGCACGTCTTCAGCTTCTGCGCTCTGGCGGCACAAACGGTGGCCCTCCTCCTGCTGCTCCTCAGCCTGCGGATGTCCACCCTCAAGCTTACCAGGCGGCTGGCCCTGTCGGACCTCAATGGGGAGGTTCTACCCAGCAACCGCCAGCTGCTGGTCCTCCACCGCCCCCTCAGGGTCCAGGCGAGAATTGGTCCGGTAGATTGTCCAACATCAACCCTCCTCCCCAACCACCAAACCCATATGAGGCTCGAGGTGAGCCCTTCCGTGGAGGACCTGCACCTCCGCTGCGACAGCCTAGTCCCCAACAAGATCAGCAGCTGCGTCAACCTTACAACGACCCTAGCCGCGGTGGTCCTGGTCGTCGTGGCCAGACCCCTCCTCCTGTTCACCAGTACCCTCAACCACCTCACGCTCCTCCGCAATCTCAGCCTCCAGCCCCAGCATCTGAGAGACGGGTCGCAAACCCCAACTGGGGTGGAGCAACACCTTCAGCATCAGCGCCTCCCTCGAGCAATATCAACGGCCCCAATGGCATGGCTCCTTTCCGACCGACAAACAGCCCTCGCCCCGACGGCCGACCCGTCCATGACAATCGGATGCCCTCACCAAAATCAGCTTATCCCCAGCATCAAGCCCCTCCGCTGTACCCTCAGCACCCTGATATGGCTGCCCAAGGAGGCGATAATGGGCCCCCAGGACCATCTGGACCACCCGGGCCTCCTCCTCCACCTCCTCCTGCTGTCGCCGAAGCTGCGATGCAGAGAATGGATGACCGGCCACCTTCAGTTGGACCCAAGAGGATGCGCGAGTGGGAAGAGGAATCAGCAGCGAAGAAGCAAGCCAGCGAGGAGAACCGAGTTCGTCTTGACGACATGCGCCACCGAAGGCCTTCTACACCTCCTCGTGATAACTACCGTCGTCACTCTTCAGAAGCTCGACGTGCCGAGGATCCTCGTCGACCTGATGAGCCACGTCGTGAGGAGTCTCGCCGACCTGAGTCAGCCCCTCGCCATGCTGCCGAGAACTACCATCCTTCCGATGCTGCTCATCACCCTCCAAGCCACGCCTCTGGCCCTAGTCACTTGCCTCCAATGCAGCAGGGTGGCCCTACACCAATGACTGGAGTGGTTCATGAGAAGCCTCAAGTTGTGTCAGCGCCTAAGGAGGAGCGTCCACCAAGCCTGGAGCACGCTCCGCCTCGCTCGGCTGCTCCCTCTGAGCCCGAACGGGCAGCGAGAAAGATGGAAGTTAATGAGGACTACGATGACAGCGAAGAGGATGAGAAAAAGGCCACCATTGTTACTAATGGATCCGGTCCCGGCTCCGCGGCTGGAGATGCTAAGACATCCACTCCTGCTAATGCTGGTGTAAATGGAGTTTCTGGTCCCGTCCCAAAAGTTGAATGATTTTTAGTTTGACTTGCGTCGGTTCGTTATGAGTTGAAGACTTTTAAATGTGTCGAATAGTCTGTCTTTTTCATGTATACCACCTATTATTTTCGGGGGGCGTGGTTTCTTTTGTGTGGGCGGAGAGCTTAAGACAGAAATTCAAAACCGGGGGTTACGGTCTTTTTTTGGCTACGATATCACCGGCGAACAAGATTACCGTTATGCGTACTAATTTCCTTACTCTGATCAATACAAATCCTATCTACATAACTTCATCATGAGTGTGTCTACCCGGTGAACAAAACTGTGAAAAACATGACTTCTTCCATCAACATATTGGGCCAATCGTAGCATTTTTCTGGGAGACCCCACCTTTCGAAATATAGTCACGTGAGCAGCTCCCTCCCTGTCAGGGCTCTACTCGGTCAAGAACCACTAAGCCCTGGAAAAGCGCAGACGTCTTTCGGTAAGTGCTCGGTGAAGACATTAGCGGGGCTCAGGTCGGCAAAGCCCAGCGCTGCACGGACCACCCACGAATTTCGAGCAGTTCGCTTAAAATTTCGCCCACAATTTATTTCTTAACCTCTTCTTCTTCTTTACGCAGGCTTCGTCAACTCAGGTTCCTACTAACCCTCAAACCACACAGCCCGCCCAAGATGAGTGTGAGTCTGGCCTCGACGACAATGGCCTTTATTCAGAACTGACAATGTGAATAGCACCGAAAGTTTGAGGCTCCCCGCCACGGCTCCCTGGCTTACCTGCCCAGGAAGCGCGCTGCCCGTCACCGTGGAAAGGTCAAGTCGTGAGTATTTTCTGCTACTCCAAGAAGAAAGAAAAATTCTTTTGGCGATCTCTCCTAGCAGTAAAAGCAATGGCTAATGCATTGGGACAAACAGCTTCCCCAAGGATGACCCCAAGAAGCCCGTCCACCTGACTGCCGCTATGGGTTACAAGGCCGGTATGACCACCATCGTCCGTGACCTCGACCGACCTGGCGCCAAGGCCAACAAGAAGGAGATTGTTGAGGCTGTTACTATCGTCGATACCCCACCTGTACGAACAATGCAGCCCGCTTGGCTATGTGCCTATGGCTAACATCTTATAGATGATCGTTGTTGGTCTTGTGGGATACATCGAGACTCCCCGAGGCCTGCGATCCCTCACCACAGTTTGGGCCGAGCATCTGAGCGACGAGGTCAAGCGCCGATTCTACAAGAACTGGTACAAGAGCAAGAAGAAGGCCTTCACCAAGTACGCCAAGAAGCACTCCGAGAACAACGGTGCCTCCATCACCCGCGAGCTCGAGCGCATCAAGAAGTACTGCACCGTCGTCCGTGTCCTCGCCCACACTCAGATCCGAAAGACCCCCCTCAAGCAGAAGAAGGCCCACCTTATGGAGATCCAGGTCAACGGTGGCTCCATCGCCGACAAGGTTTCCTTCGGCCAGGAGCTCTTCGAGAAGCCCGTCGACATCTCCACCATCTTCGAGCAGGACGAGATGATTGACGTCGTTGCCGTCACCAAGGGTCACGGTTTCAACGGTGTCACCGCCCGATGGGGCACCAAGAAGCTTCCTCGCAAGACTCACAAGGGTCTCCGAAAGGTTGCTTGTATCGGTGCTTGGCATCCTTCCCACGTCCAGTGGACTGTTGCCCGTGCCGGTCAGATGGGTTACCACCACCGTACCTCGGTCAACCACAAGATCTACCGTATTGGTAAGGGTGATGCTGACGACAACGCCGCCACCGAGGTTGATGTCACCAAGAAGACCATCACTCCGTATGTTTCCCTAACTATTTGTATTCGTATCCTGATTGCTAACATGTCACAGTCTGGGTGGTTTCGTCCGCTATGGTGAGGTCAGCAACGACTTCGTCATGCTCAAGGGTTCCATCCCTGGTACCAAGAAGCGTGTCATGACGCTCCGAAAGACCATGTTCCCCCAGACCTCCCGAAGAGCCCTCGAGAAGGTCAGCCTCAAGTGGATCGACACCTCGTCCGAGTTCGGACACGGTGCTTTCCAAACCCCCGCGGAGAAGAAGCAGTACCAGGGTACTCTCAAGAAGGATCTTGCCTCCGCTTAGAGCGGCTGTTTGTATTCTTTTGTGTCTTGACCATTGCACCGGTGTCGAGGGCTGGTTTCGTTACGCCCTGCGTTTGGGCTGGGTTAGGTTAAACTGGCGTGAACGTAAAAAAAGTCCAGCTAGAGAAGAAGGATGGATTTCAAAAATTCTAACGAGATTCCCAATGTTAATATGACTCTACCTTGGCCTGTCCGGTGATATGTGTTCGATTTGACATGTTGAATGTGCTTATGTATTGGTAAAGCGTAATACTGCTCGTTGAGTTTATATGACTCCTCTCTTGTGACATTAATAGTCGGTCTTTGCTCATTCTTTCTTGGCGATACACAGGCTTTCAGTCACTTCGGTCACTGTACAGATTCTATTCTAAAATTATCTAGTATCTATCTTCAGTACGATACCTCTATTGCTCTCTGCATCAAGAGTTTGATAAACTTTGGTTTTGCAGCCCGCAGCTAAGCTTTCAGTGTGATTCACTGTAACGAAACCTTCGTCCCAGTCAACATATATAAGAAAGATGGTAGGTCTCTTTTTACTTCTCGGCCATAGCCATCTCCATCTTCTGCTATCATGGGCAAGAAAAAGAAGAGTAGTGTTGGCGAGGCACCAAGCCAAACGCTCACATCCACACCCTTAACCACGGTTACTACGACATCTGCTATAGCAACGGATCCCATCCTTGGATACAAACTTCGAGTACTTCTCCATGACTTCCTCAATGTCAAAAAGGACCCTAATGCAGAGAAACGCATCAACTCCACCACCAACGAACACTATATCAGCGCTCCATATTTCGACGAGAACCAAGCTGCGACGATCAAAGGTGCAATCATAGACGTTGGTATTGGAAGTGAAGAAAGCGAGAGCTATGATCCAGCAGTCATGGTCTCCCAACAAGGGCAGAGCTTTGAAACGGCAGTTCGGACTCTATTGGACAACTTCCTTGAGAAAAGGCGAGCAAGCGGCGATGCTCGACCATGCGGACCTCACCACCTGGTGCCTATGTACGCGAAGCTCTTTGGGATTGATATGAAGGAGCTGGAAGATACCAAATTCTTGAGTCGGCTGAGGAGGACTGGACTGTAATTGAGTAGGTCATCTTTCTTATCATAAAATAACACAGGTGATTGAATTTGCTTATGATGACTTTATGATAGCCTTTGTATCATTTATTCTAATTTATGATGAGATCTACCGTCTACTACGAGTTGAAACCTGGGCTATCTCACTACTACCAGCCCAACTCAGAGCTTGCAAGCTCAATCAAGACTTTCGTATCGGTAATTTTGCACATCTCCTGCCACATCATAGTCAGGAACTTTGGATCCCTGTATATTAAGCCTTGGGAATCCCCAGTTTCGGTTATCCGTATCTACGCGCCCGTTTCTCGGAACTACTGTATGCGCAGGGGTGGCATTCTAGATCACCGTCTATCGTTCAACATGCAACCCCAAATGCAACACCAGAGGCGTTTTGTTCGATCCAGGACCCTCAATTAAATTACCTACTTTCAGCGACAAGAAGCAAGACAGAAAAAGAACCCAGGCGGCAAAGAGGCTGAGCAAGAGCAACATGAGAAACCAGAGAAGCCTATCCAAAACCAGGAGAAGCCCACTGCCTTTGAGTTCATCACCCCGTCGATGCCAAAACAGACTGACCGACAGACACGGCACATGGCTGCTGACTTGAGTCTCAACTTCCCTCGAACAATGCCGAAAGAAGTCAGATATAGTGCTTATCTAATAATTAATTTATGAAATGTTTTGTGTATTTTATTCTAACCTTAGGTATGATAAGATCTACGTGAATCACCACACAGCTGCCCTGTGCATTGTGGTTGGCTGAAGCTCGTGTAAGTGAATCTCAACCCTGACGTCACCCCCACTTGAAACTTGCATCTGCATGCGCATGTGCACCTCTTTGTTGTCCCACCTCGACCTAAGAATCCCTCCCAATGACACTTCGAACTACTTCTAGACGTCTTCTCAACCTGAATCTTGGCTCTTTTACTCTCCGCAAGCCGTCTTTTCTCCCACGAAACAATCTATACCAAGCTTCTCAGCACAAAGTCAGACTACTCAGCAACTCACGACCCCTCAAAATGTCCAACGACGACGATTACATGGCCTTCCTGAACAAGGCGAACCAGGACACCGGCGCCGGCGCATCGACACAGGAGAAGGCTACATTCAAGGCAAAGGACCAGGGCATCGAGGTGCCCAAGGCCATCAGCGATGTATGCAAGAAGGCTGTCTACACATCCGACGCAGACGAGCCCTTTGAGGAGGTCTCCCTCAAATGGCAGGGCAAGAATGGTCTACCTACCGAGAGTATGCTCTACAACACATTTATCAGGCGACTAGAAACTAACATATCCTCGCAGCTGAGTTCGCCAAGCTCATCAACCACTCCTCCCCCGACTCGGCAGATATCGACATCCTTGATCCTCTCACCTGGGACTCGCGCGGCCAGTACACCGACGTCATCGAGGCTGTTCGCGAAGCCTCCCAGGGTAACGACGTGCGCGTATATCAGGTATCGAGGGATGCGACGAGGACTGAGTACTGGGTTGTGTCGCATGTAGACGGCAAGCTTATCGGTGCCAAGGCTCTCTCTGTTGAGAGCTGAGCGTGTGCTTGGGATGTATTGATATTTGAAGCGTTTAATATGGGATGTTTACGACCTAGCGCGATAGATCACGTATGAAATCTATTCTTTCAACTGCCCTGCTACTACTGAATTAGCTTATGTGATATGGTTCAACATAATCTTTGTCTTGGCGATATCTCGAGAACATAGGGTACGTAACATACTGAAACAGTTAAGTAAACTTCGAAGACAACCGCGTTAGAAGAGCTATGGGTAAACTCGCCCACATATGAATGTATAATGCAGGGGCTTCGCTATACTTGACATACCGATCTTCACTCATTCCCTATTCCACCAGCTCTTCAGTGGTAATATCTACTTGTCGTAATACATTTTCTCATAATCACTCGACCTTGGCACAAACTGATGGAAGATATTCGCCGTCTTCGATTAACACACTCACCTTCCAAGCCAATAAACAAAGAAAGAGTGACAAGATACGATCGAAACATGGTCTCATACTTTATAAACAGTCAACGAAGTAGTGGGCTTACAATATTCGCCGAAGATTCAGGATCGAGTCACCCTATACTCATACTACCAAGTCAACCAAAACACCACAACGAGCGGTTCTGCGGGACTCCTCGTGACGTCCAGGGCTGAACATGTAATCAAGAGATTTTGCATGATGTGAACGCACAAAATATAGGTAAAGTTCAATCCAAGCGGTTGAGGCATGGTTCTGCAACAGTTTACGAGAAGCCTATGGACAGATACGGAACCCAAACACATACATCACTAACACGAGGGATCGGCATTCGCTTTCTGTTCATTTAATGTATTCATATCTCATAAGTGCTCGCCAATGAGCACGGTATTAAAATGATGTCCAACCCCCCAAAAGCCAAAGCAAGAACTCCAGGTAACCAAACGTTCCGACACCCTCGGTAGAATGCAATAAACCCAGCTACTCAGTACATCCTTTTAATGTTCTGTTCAATCTGCGCGTAACATATCTGGCGGCACCGGAGAGTCTCTTTTGAGATTATTACCGAGGCCAAGTCCGTCCATGCTGCTGTTGTTTGGCAGCATGAGTACATCTGAACTCTCTCCCTCCTGTTGGGCAATGGGTGTTTTCAAATCCAGGTCCATCTCACCAGTGATATGTTGAGGTTCTTCTGGTACCGAAAGACAGCTGCTCGTGTCGGACATTTCAACATCGTTGCTCCCTGACAAGACACTATCCAAGCTCTCGAAACTACCCTTGTCTGGTGTGGGTACCGTAAGAAATGTGATCAAAGGAGCTTTGATAGCAGTGACAGGCGTCTTGATCTCCTCAACCTCATTGGCCTTTGCAGCCTCGGCTCTCAGAGCGGCAATAGAGCCTCCCACATTCTCATCATCATCTTCCTCTTGGCCTATAGTCCACACCCAACGACGTTTCTTCTCCTTCTTCTTGCGTTTCAGAATACCCTTTGGCCCTGAAGGAGACAGTGGTGTGCTTGCTGCTCCCAACCCTGCCATTCGGCGACGCATATCCTCAAAGGGTCCAGGGGTTTGCCCGCCATCTTGGATCTCGTTAGGTTCGAAAGCCAGAGCGAGATCAATGGCATTTTGGGGCTGGGGAGGTACGCATGGGGGAGAGTGGGGTGATGCCTCTTCAACAAGGAGGTCAATGTGAGATTTTGTGTATTTATTTGTCACAATCTCCTGTGTGAGAGGGTTGTTATAACCGACTCGCCTATTTGCCTTGTCTTGCAGACGCCGTGATTGTCGTCGAGGAGATGGAGGGGGGATAGCAGTGGGCGGAGGAAGAGGCGAGTTGCGTAGGATGCTGTGAAGTGATCGAGGATGTGTATAAGGTGCTTGTAGGGTCAACTCAGAAAGAGTTTGAGGGCGAGTAAGAGTACGCTTCTCAGGCTGTAAATGATATTTTTGAGCCGGGGCCGCTGAGATATCGGCAGCTGAGAAGCTGAAGGGCTTGGTTATGCCGGGCGATACTGGACCAGCAGAAAGGGGAGGCGTAGCTGTCATGGTGCTTGGATAGTTGATCTCCAGCCCTGGATGTGGTGATGGCGCCGTGTCAGATGATGGAGTCTCTGGATAAGAAGCGACATAAGGCGTAACGACTCTTTGTTTTATGTCCTGGTATTCCATTGGAGAAGTAAGACTGAAGGCCTGGAGGGTATTGATGGCGGTGATGGGTTCAGATTGAGAAGGCGTTGCTCTTTCGATAGCGGTGACATATACATTGGACAGTGTGTTGAAGGCAGTTGGATCCTTTGGGTCCACTGCATAACTCCTCGATGATCTTGTGGCCGGGCTACATGCTGTCTTAATCTGAAGAGAAAGCCGAGGCTTCTTGGGGGGAACTTGGAAAGACGCCATGATGTCGAGAGTGGTCGTCGATTGGAGTGCAGAGACTGATATAACAGAACAGTCAAGAGATGGGTAGCCAAATTCTCTCGTTCTGTTGCAAGTGGCTGAGATGCTCAACCAACAGACAAACAACGTCTAACAGGGCTAGCCGAGGACGCTGGTACCGAGAGACTGGAACCGCCAGGGATCACAACGATATAATGTCGAAAACGCAGAAACCACACGAACAAACAGCGAGAAACGAGGACATTGCGTCTATATAGGATGATAGACACTCAGACATGCATCCCACTGGATCAAAGGTGGGTGAGGAGCCCAGACCAGGGTAATCATCCTCTCTCTGACCCAGTCCCAACACCCAAACAAGCGCCCCTAGCCATGCATGCAGTGTGATAATTCTCTCATGGCGTAGACGCGGAACTGTCGGGGGTCTGAGAAGGATTCAGCCCTGGGGATCCTGACCTGCCAAAAGCGTAGCGAATTGACGAGGATGATTCATTGTCGGGTCTTGTGGTTGGCTCGTCAGAGCAACATGGTGGGAATATTCAAAGGCGCAAGCGCCCAAGTTGAAAAGTGGCCCTGGTAAGCTTCCAACCAGGTCCAATCACGCGGCTAACAGGTCGGCTCTTGGACTCGCGCTGGCGTCTATCGAAGAGGGGTTACCAGAGTCCCCTCCCTTAGACGACATGGCGCCTTAGCCTTGAAGGATTGAGAGAATGACTGGTGGTCTGGTTGTTTATCGTGATGTTGGGTCTCTGTCGCATGCGTGAGATAGAGTCGATCGCGTTTCAATCGTCAATGCCTCCGAGAATACTCGATACACTCGCGTACATAGAACAAAGACCAGGAGCAGTGGGGTTGTTGCTCAGCCATGCTCCAAGCCATGATTCAACCAGGGCTTCCCCTTGTTTTCAAAGCCTCAGCCATCTTGGTTCAAATTACACCTGCTTAGGCTGACTGAAAGGCGCACGTATTCGCAAAACAATAATGTGATTGTAAATGATTGTTGACAATAACCAAAGTCGTGGAAAAACAAACTCAAATTGCGGTAAGCATGGCTTGCCTCGATGCAAGTCGAAAAAAGTCAGGGTTTGATGCAATTGGAGGAACCAGACAACCTTCTTCTTGGATATCGAGTTGTCACCTGGGCGGTTACAGCGCAGCGCTGGATGGTCGAAACGGCGCAGCAACTGTTCGTCCGGCAAGGATCATAGCGGGGGGAGGGGGACCAGAGTGAGACTGACTCGGATTGAGAAGGGATCGGAAGCGAAGCTGGGGTAGTCTAGTTCTAGACCTAGACCTAGACCTGAACTGTAAGTGTCAATGGCTGCTGCAGAATTCATGAGCATGACAATCGAGCATCGCGTCTATTATTTCGCCAAAACGTAGGGCATGGCCGTTGACTCGTTCGGAGAAAGGATGAGTGAGGAGGCATTGGTGTTTGCAGGAGGAGAATGACTGACATGGCGTCGGGCATCTAACTTGCTTGCTTGCTGCGTCCGCGTCCGCGTCTGCACCTGCATCTGCATCTACATTTCCCTTTCGCGTTTAACGTCATCATGTCGAATTCATCTCCGTCTCCACAGCTTTATGGAATTCCATGGAACAAAGACGTTGGGCGCGCTTGTTGAGACTCAGACGTACAGTAGGATTCACGCGCTTGACGGCAGGGGTCTCACAGCCAAACATCCATGGTGAGCATGGCTCCTCGATTTGCAGTAAAACAGGCTTCAAAGACGGTCATTAAGCATTTTTGAGCAATCAAATTCAATTTGATGCATCTTGTATAAAGAAAACCAATCATTTGGTGATAGATGCAACCCGAAGGTGCATGTGTGTATGTACTGCAAGTCACAGTTGCTTTCACAGGCAGGCATCGACACCTCAGGCAAAGGTTGCAGCAGCCTGAACAGGCAGAAACACACCAACACTAGGTACCTTACCTATTACTGGGCTCCTAGATGAACCGCATTTCTTAAGAGGCTATAGTGTTTGAATTGCTATTTAAAAATGGTTGTTTATGAAAACGTTTTCTCTAAATAGACTGGAGTTTTGCGGTTTGCAATTGGCGTTTTGAGGAACGACATCTAATAATACCCAGTTTAGGATCTCCCACTTTACACTCTTCACCCACTCACTCACACCTGAAACCACAAGCTCATGGCCCCCATTCCTTCACCAAGTCTAGGATGGAGCCGCCAAACAAGAAAAGACCTCGAAGAAACGATGACCGAATCATACTGCAATTCGTGCGTTCCAACCATCCACCACTTGCTTAACTTTTTCGGCCATTTGCTTACTGGACTAATCAGGATTATGACTGCTTCTACGCCCAAGTCTTTGAGAACAAGAACCCAGAACTCAAGAAGCTACCATTAGGCGTAAAACAGAAAAACTGCCTGGCAACATGCAATTACAACGCCCGTGCTCGTGGGCTTACAAAGCTCATGCCCGTCTCCGAGGCGAGACGCGTGTGCCCAGAACTCGTCCTTGTAGACGGTGAAGATCTCACGCCGTTCCGGGACATGAGCAAGCTCCTATTCAACTTCTTCAAAACTTTCTCATGGAACCACAAGGCTGAGCGTCTCGGTTTTGATGAGGTGTTCATGGGTATGTCATCATGTCCGTCTTTACAAATTACAGCGTTGACTAAGATCGTGCCCTTGCAGATGTAACAGACATCATCGAATACAACATATCCTGCCTCAACCGGGCATCCTTGGCAGATTCATTTTTCTACCTTTCCAAAAATGATCCCGAACGGGGCTTTCAGTGCGATCTAACGAGCATTGCAGGCTGTGTTGAAGGCACAGCCTCCTCGACCCTAGACCTAGACAGTCGACCCTATCTGCGCCTCCTGCTAGGCTCTCACCTTGCCCGATTCCTACGTTCGCAAGTAGAAGAGAAATTTGGATTTACATCTACTTGCGGTATCTCGACTAACAAGATGCTCAGCAAGCTTGTGGGTAGCAAGAACAAGCCTCGAAACCAGACGACACTATTAGCAATTACTGAAGACGAGGTGATTGCCTTTGTAGACAGCCACAAACTGCGAAGAATACCTGGACTAGGATTCAAGACTGTGCAGGTATTAGGAACTCATGTTGGCGCTGACATGAGCAAAGGCGTATCCGAAATCCCCGAGTTGAGTGACAACCCTGTGACAGTTGCCGACGTGCGCCTCTACCCTAGCATCTCGCCCGGAGCAATAGAGACTTTGTTGATGGGTCCCGGGGCAGAAAAAGGAGTCGGAGCTAGGATTTGGGGCTTACTCCATGGTGTCGATATGATCGAAGTCAAAGAGGCCAGCGACGTGCCAAGCCAGATTAGTATCGAGGATACTTACAAGGGCTTAGACACCATGGCACATATTACTGAAGAGCTACACAAGCTGTCTTGCTCACTCGTCCGGAGAATGAGAACGGATCTCCTTGTGCCTGATGATGGAGCAGATACCCCAGGGGCCCAAAAATGGGTCGCTCGACCAAAGACCTTGCGTTTATCGCTCAGGTCATGGGCATATCTAAAGTCCCAGCAAGGCCACAATTATGGCCGTATTTCCCGCTCAGCCCCCTTGCCAAACTACATTTTTGATCTAAAGGATGACATAGATCACATCGCCCAGCGGCTCGTATCGGAGGCTCTGCTCCCGCTACTGCGACGTCTGTCGCCGGAAAAGGGGCAGCGGTGGAACTTGCAGATGCTGAACATCTGCGTGGCAAATATGGCAGTTGGTGCAGCGGATGACAAGACGGGAGCAGGCAGGGACATTTCTGTCATGTTCAAACGTCAAGATGAGATACTGAAGCCTTTTCAGGTGACTGAAGAGCAGGACGTTGCACAGAGTGAGAAACCTACACAAGGGGAGTCAGAGGGCGACGATGAGGTCCTAGATGATGAGGATTGGGACATAGGAGATAAGGTGTCATGTCATCTTTGCGGACATTCTATCCCGTTATTTGCTATACTAGTGCACCAGCGATACCATGAAATGGAAGGACATTGAAATACATTCTGTGCCTGGTGCTTTTGAATGACTTTTCCCGGCGAAAGCAAATGGTGTCGATACTCTTCACCCAAACACTACTGATGGTCACTTCAATAAAGCTGCTGACAGACGTCAAAGACGAAATGCAAGCTTCTCTTACGTACGTCCACCAATTGTTTAGCGAATCGATTCACAGATATCACGCGGCCCCGTCTTATACTCACCGATGGCTCGACCGAGATACGGTAACACAACTCTCTGATTTGTACGTCGAATAGCCACGATACACCGGGAAGCAAGCCGAAGCCCTCTGCGTCACGACTGAAAGCTTCTGTGTTTTAAATTGCTCGATTTAGCTCAGGATAGTGGAATTAATTAAGAGTGACGATGCATGTTTCTAAGCCGGCGCGCGGCGCAAAAAGCATACCTACATCTGCACTTCCAACTCGAGAGCAGTTAAAACTTCCTTTGCATAGATCTTCTTTTATCTGGTCGACAGTCCAATACTGAACAAGCTCCGAATTCCAAGTCACACAAGTTGCGGAGTTGCAGCCCCCCTTCATCCGGAGTCAGAGGTATCTTTTTCTGTCACTTGATAGCAGTGATAAAGATATATGGAGGACGACTATGACTATAATGCAGTGATACAAGCTGAAGTATAGCAGCAAACATGAGAAGCTGTCGAGTTTCACTGACATGCTTGGTAGTGTATGCAAGGCATTGGCACATGTACCCGAGCTGAAGCGATTCGCATACCATATCGCCGCCGCCTGTCTCTAAGCATACAAATACACATACATGAGTAGCAGACACAGGTATTGAGGCGACCGACTTCATATGCATCGTACATTGTGACACTGCTGTATCCGCGTTTGCCCCCGTCTCCAGAAACAGCCGAGCTTCGTCAGGGCGATAAATACCTACTTACAGAGGTATATAGGTAGGTGTAGGTAGTTGTCAGTATCGTGTGGCCGGTCACATCCGGCTGCCAGCTGGCGACACTGGCATGGCGCCCGACAGGTTAAGGTGAAGCCGGTGAAGCATCAAGCTGAAGGTGCTCCGCATTCACTCTTGCCCTCTTTATTCCGTCACCTTCCTTCCTTTCATTCTTCCACTCATTCAATCACCTTCCGCTTCTTTCGCCCACCTCTCATCGCGGCTTCCAACATGCACACCAAGAAAGATACTGAGGCAACCACGCGACTGCATCTGTGTCTCTCCTTCCGTTTGGCATGCTGCATTCCTTCTTCTTTGTAACTGCCTTCTGTTGGCCTTCGATTCTCATCTGACTCTTGCTGTTTGTACCTTTATTGTCCGCTTTCCGTTGTCATCTCGTTGTTCGTTCTTCTTTATTGTCGCTCGACTTTGCCATACCAACTGCAACAACGACCCCTTGTTTACGTCTTCTGTTCGACCATTCGCTTCTTATGAATGAGATGCCCTACTCGAGCAACTATTCCGCTTACAGGGAAAAGAAGTACCGGGCAGTTTATATCTGATGGTGTAGCCTCTGCTTCTCACTGATACTGAGAGCTCAACCTTCAGCAACTTGATCGACCTAGCCCTTTCAGCCCTTGAATCGCTCTCATATTCTCACGATCCTCCTATACAGAAAGAGCACGGAGTGTATTCGGATTCAACCTCAATCAAGCCCACTCTGCGTTCTTTTATCACTCATAAGTTCACCAGGTAGATATCGGCTACCAGTAACGCCATCATGGGACGAGGCGGACGAGGTAGCCCAGTCCCTCGCCGGCCGGTTGATCTGACCGGAATACTTTCTGTTGCCGAAAGAAACGACTTAACTACTTTGATCACAGCTATCACAGAGAAGCTTCATAACGATATCAGCGTCATATTTGATTCTCCCCCCGTTACCCCTACTTTGGGAGATTTGGGAGATATTGGCCACCATCACTGGCTGGCTTTGTCCCTCCAGACCAATGGTAAAGAGAATGTTGACCCTCGACCTTCGTCACGAGGTAAAAGTGTCCCCCAAGGATCCAAAACAAGCGCAAAGGTGACTCAGCCCACAGAGAAGGAGGATTCAGAGACCATTACACCTCAGCTGAGAGAGCTGAAGAAAGAAGCTCTTATCTTCTTCCGAAAGTGGCAGTCTATTTTTTTGCAGCGCCTCCGGGATATTAGCGTCACGGAATCCAATGGTCCCCAAGCTAACATGCGAGGGCGTGGTCGTGGCAATGTGCGAGGTGCGCGAGGTGGCCGTGTGGCCCGTGGTGGGAGAGGTGGTGGCCGTGGAGGTCTCACTTTGGCGACTGGTAAGTCAAGTCGATGATTATCATGCTTCGTACTCTACTCCGGCTCTATGAGACGTCAAATGGGATAAACGAAGACTAATAGGAATCAGGTCCTCCCAAAATCCCTTCAAGTCACGTTGATCGTGACCTATCCCGCCGATTCCCCCCTATTCCGACCTCCCTATGGACCCTTCCTTTCGACAAACGCAAGCTTTTGCTGCATATTTCGCTCCTTATTCTCCTTTCACTTCAAGAATACACTGCATATGCTCGTCTAACTCTTCTCAACCTTACTTCGTCTTTGAATCTTCCTCTGAAAGTGCTTCACGAGGAGGAGAAACGTATCGCACAAGGGTTCAGTCAGCTTGCAATCGATGCAGCTGCCGAGATGGCTACTGAGCAGAAGCAGGACGAAAATAAGCCCGTACTCAAATCAAAGGCACGAATCGCTGCCATGACTGGCCCATTTAGACTTGGAACACAGCTTATTGCAGTGGGCATCGGAACGGCACATGGCGGTCACGGTCTGCGGCTTCCTACCGCTGCGGGCTTGTTAGGGCCCATGGCGGACAACGGTCCTTCTACTGGCTCAATGCTCGGAATTTACATTTCAAGGCCAACTAGCAAGATGATTGAGTCATTTACTCGCGAGATTCAAGACTTTGGCCTCATGCCCACTCGGGGCGAGCTTCAGGGAGATTACGTGGATGCGAAGGCAATCCCATCCACCTGTCGACGACTTCGCCTGGTTATCGCTTTGAATGGGTGGGTGACTGACAAAGAGGACCTCACCGGGCCTTGGAAGATTCTTGGTGACAATGGAGAAGTGTATGTTTTAAGATGGGAAATGAATGTTCTTACCAACATAGGCACGGCTCTCGAGACAGTCGTCAAGAGCTCAGCTTGGGCTACAGCAAAGAAGGCCATTTCTTCGCGAACAAGTGAGTAATGGCGATGGAGTCATAAGAACATGCTGACAGACTTCCAGTTTTCTCGAGCCTCATCGAAGCAACTTGGCCAACTGAGCTCATGAAAGTGAGCAAGATTATTGACAACCCCTGGAGCATGGGAATGGTCCGCGCTGAAAAAGCTGGTACTGTGCTTGCAGATGCAATTATGCGTAGTAAGATTCAAGGCGATCGTCCTGTGTCTCTTATTGGGTTCAGCCTAGCAGCCCGAGCCATCTATGTGTGTCTCATGGTACTCGCCGAGCGTCGTCAGTTTGGCCTCATCGACTCGGTCGTCTTGATGGGCACACCGGCTCCTTCTGAGAGCCGAGTTTGGTTGACTCTGAAGAGTGTCGTATCTGGTCGTCTGATCAACGTCTACTCGGAGAGCGACTACCTTCTTGGCTTTTTATACCGCACCTCCAACATTCACTTTGGGGTGGCAGGCCTTCAACAAATCCAGGGTGCGGATGGTGTCGAAAACCACAATGTTAGCGACCTTGTGAACGGACACCTGCGGTATTCGATCTTGGTTGGAAAGATTCTCAAGGATATTCACTGGGAGGACCTGGACCTCAACGCCTAGAAGGCGGAGAAGCTGCGCAGGACCACTTAGCACGAGAAAAGTGTCGGCATCATATTAGGCAGGACAGGAGGGGATGGGAATATCTTTGCTAGTACAAGCTCAAGAAGACTGAGGGAGGAACTTTTATATGTAAGATTAACGCCCAGGAATTGCATTCTAGGTATGCGTCCCCATAGGGGCTCGAGCAGATATCAACGTCTTTCTTTGTATGAATTGCATCCTAACCTCCAACTCCCCGTCCTAACCCTTTACGAAGTGCAACACTCCTGCCCCTATATGCTGATGCTGATGCTGATGCTGATGCTCATGCTGATAATGCCCGTTGTGAGTATGTATATCTGTATGCCCCAATTAAGAAATGCCAACAAAGCATCCAGCCATATTTAGCAGATTGGGAATCCAAATATTTGTCTATCATAGACGAGATGTAATGCCCTTTCTTTCTTCTTTCTCTTCCTCTTTTTCTCACTCTGTACTGTCCGTCCTTATCTAGCAACATCCACCAGCTCTACCCTCGACGTCTCCTACTCCTCCGTGCTGTTCCCATCTAGTTGACGTTCTCTTGGCCCGCTGGCTGTATACCCTTTTTCTTGTTCGTCCTCCCTTGCCCGTGTCATCGTCAGCCTAGATTATTACAAAACGTGGTATCGTACATGATAAAATCTCCTGCTTTTGCTTTTCGGTCTGTCGTTGAATTCTTCGTCGCTTGCCCAGAGCGAGAAAAATTAAAAGAATAGGTTATATGCATAGTCTTGGTCACCACCAAATCGGTTGAGGTTGCTCATTGGATCAGTTGGTTCCTCAAAACTGACTTCTCAAGTTGGTGGGGTCGTGCCAAGCATGCTTGGAACTTGCTTTCGAATCAAGCCCCGCGCGCCTCGACCTTCAACACGAGGCATGCCCTGGATAGAGCGAGGTTCTCGCATCAGAGACCGGTCGAGACGTGCGGGAGTTCGGGTCACAACAGTCCGATACTCGCCTGGAAAGTTGCCCTTTGGTAGGGGCACTGAAGCAGTCCGCCAGATGTGATCGGATGTGTCGCCAAGGTAGGCAGGGATCTTGCTATTGGCTGGACTACCGCGGCCCGGAGGGCCAAAGCCGCCGTATGTAGAGGCGCCGTGAGAGGCACGGATCGTAGAGAGCCTGGAGAGGCCGGTAGACAAACCGGTACGGCCTCGGGCTTTCTTAGCCATGATGATCTCGTCGAAGAGGCGGATCGAAGCGTTATTAGCTGGTTGCATCTCTCGATCATGAATAAACTCGTTGAAGCCTTTTTGAGTTCAGAGTTAGAACCAAACCGTCCAAAGGTTAAAGGGGATAGTGCATAAACTTACACTGTGTTTCCCGCATCATCGCGGCATAGTCGTGCTGATCATGCGGGAGACTCTTGATAAAGCCATCCATATCAAAGGCATACAGTTGACCGTTGGCCTTCTGCTGCTTCGAAGGTCGTCCTAGGTACTTGCGATAGGTATACAAGAGACTTGCCAGACAGCGGACGAATGCTGCCCGGATGCGGTCTGGGTGGAAAGCCTCAGGGCAGACAAGCGAGGCGTGGCCGAGACATCTGCCATGAGAGAAGATCTTGCAGCCATTACACTTGTAAATACCATCTCCCTCAGCATGGTCGTTGCAGATGGTGCAGATCGAGGTGTTGTCCCTAGGGATGAAGTTGAAGCAATGACCCTCGACCCAAACGGTGGTCTCGGTGTTTCGTACAGGTTGGATCTGCATGCTGGGCATGATGGTCGATGCCGCGAGTGTTGACTGTGCGTACGTTGACGGAGCG
>JAASAY010000056.1:0-20815 GCA_014822085.1 Fusarium stilboides
TATGATAAAGAACACATTGAATAACATCTAAACAATCTCAAGTTTCGCCCCTCTCATGATAGTGACTTGATACTAGGTATGATCTCATGTTTATTCAAGATTCCAATTCTGGTTTCCACAAAACTATTTTATTACAGAAGTTCTTCAAGTTGAACAGGATCGTGGCGAATCAGAGGTTGTTCTTGCAACCATCACATTGCGAAAGTGGCAGGTCATTGTTGAGCTAGAATGTCCTTCCCATAGGAAGAACGCGGGCAACTCTATTTACAATCAGTGATCACAATTGGCAGGTGCATTGCTCCACGAAATCTTGTATCGGAGAATACCTCGGCAGAGTGGTTAGGCATGGTGGAGCTACAAAGGGTCGATCTGTTACCGCTTTGGGGTGACCGACATGTTCTACCAATGAAACGATGCTGAATAACCACGAGGTGTTCGATATTCACAGGCCGAATATTGCACCCTGACAAGCCTGACCCTTTTCATGCTACTGACCTCGGAGCATATTCTCAATGAAGATGTTTCGTGGAACTAAGATAACTGGCCGGATATGCGGCACAAGAAGTTGGCTGAGCGGAGAAATATCAAGTATATAGAGGTGGCTACGCGCGAGGAGTCCTTTCAGATGTGGCATTTTTTTAAGCTCGAGTCTTTACCGCTGAGAAACTTCAAGTTCGCTGTTTTTTGAACGGATTCTACAACAACATGGCTTCTATAGGGAGTTTAATCACTATCTTGCCATTCCTGGTAGCTGGTGCTGGGGCCGCAGTTAGCTTTCCACCTCTCCCGTCAGATCTGTCAACCCCAGTTCAACAACGCATTGCTCTGGATGGACCGAACAGTCAGTCTTCCTCATTCAACATACATAATGCTGATCTCTAATGATATTATCAGGTGTTACCATTGGGTGGAACACTTACGCCAAGCAAACCAAGCCCTGCGTTCAATATGGTACCTCTAAGAACGCATTGAATCAGCAAGCATGCTCTGATAGTTCGGTGACATATCCTACTTCACGCACGTGGGCAAACTCTGTTACTCTTGGAAATCTGTCGCCAGCAACAACGTACTACTACAAGATTACTGCGAAGAACTCAACTGTCGACCACTTTCTTAGCCCTCGCACAGCCGGAGATAAGACGCCGTTCGCTATCAATGCCATCATTGACCTTGGCGTGTACGGCCAAGATGGATTCACCATTAACATGGATCAGTCCAAGCGAGATGTAATTCCAACAGTCCAACCATCGCTGAATCATACAACCATTGGTAGGCTTGCAACAACAGCTGACGACTACGAATTCATTATCCACCCAGGCGACCTTGCATACGCTGACGACTGGTTCCTCAAACCAAAGAATCTACTCCACGGACAACAGGCTTATCAAGCGATCCTAGAGACTTTCTACGATCAACTTGCCCCAATTTCGGGTCGGAAGCCTTACATGGTCTCGCCTGGAAACCACGAGGCTGCATGTGAAGAGGTTCCAATCTTGAACAATCTTTGTCCCGAAGGACAAAAGAATTTTACCGATTTCATGAACAGATTCGGCCAGATAATGCCCCTAGCGTTTGCATCAACATCCTCGGATGATACTGCGAGGGTGAATGCCAACAAAGCCAAACAGCTTGCCAATCCTCCTTTCTGGTTTTCTTTCGAGTATGGGATGGCGCATGTCGTTATGATCGACACCGAGACCGACTTCCCTGATGCGCCTGACGCACCGGGTGGTTCAGCAAACCTGAACAGCGGACCTTTTGGCAAGCCAAACCAACAGCTACAGTTTTTGGAAGCTGATCTGGCATCTGTTGGCCGAGATGTTACACCATGGGTCATTGTTGCCGGCCATCGCCCATGGTACACCACCGGTGACGATGGATGCAAACCCTGCCAAGAAGCCTTTGAAGGCCTATTCTACAAGTACGGCGTCGACCTGGGTGTCTTTGGCCATGTGCACAACTCTCAACGATTTTATCCAGTATACAACGGAACTGTTGATCCTGCTGGACAGCAAGATCCTAAGGCCCCTATGTATATAGTTGCTGGAGGAGCGGGTAACATCGAAGGATTGAGCGCCGTGGGAAAGAAGGGAGCGACGAATGCGTTTGCTTATGCGGATGATTTTAGCTATGCCACTATTCGCTTCCAAGATGCCAACAACCTGCAAGTTCATTTTATTCGCTCAGCGACTGGGGAGCTACTGGATCGATCCAAACTTTTCAAGTCTCACAAGCAGCGTTTTGTTAGACAGAGCTGAACTTATCAATCCATGATATGAGGGGTTTATCCTGCTCTTACTGCTTTATTAACTTCACTTCTATGTTGCTTATGCAAGCTTGATATTCAAAGATATGATCCTGTAACATGTTTTGCTCTGGTGTCATATTATTTTTTATCGTGCCTTGTGAAGTAGTAACTTCGGAATTACTTAATTAACTCGCCAGACTACGAGTCCGTTGGCAAGCTCCGTGCCTAACGCAAGGAACTTAGAAGCGGACGTGAAAAGGGAAAACGCTTGAGGCCAAGCTCCAGACCCTACCAAGTAATCAGAGGCTGAAAAGGCTGAATAGGCTGAATTTGTGTATTTGATGTGGGAGAGAGACGAAACCATCGCCTGTAACAGCAATCTAAACGTGTCTATCACCCCGTTTCTCAACCAATCACAAGCCTCGGTTCCGTGGTCTAGTTGGTTATGGCATCTCGTTAACACCGAGAAGGTCCCCGGTTCGATCCCGGGCGGAACCACACTTTTGCCATGCGTAGTACTGGTCTGGCCGTGATTTTTTGCTGTATTAGTTCTCACTCGGCCTTCTTGTTTAATCCAGACATCGCTTTGTTATGGGGGCGACAGCGGAGAGACTAACCTCCAGGCCACATAACATGAAGTTGTCCAAACTATAGCATTGAGTAGTAGCTGATGGCAAGACTTATCCCGAGAGCCACAGGGCAGAATTTAAGGGGCCGATTTGAGATACTTGCAGATCAATAATCGGCAAAGTCCGGATATCATTATAACTGTAACCAATGGCCCTGTTTCCAATTGTGAAGTTCGGTCTTAAATCCGATGCCGTCAACTTATGTATTGAAGATATGCTATCAAACTAACTATTCTCTTTCTATATCAAGTAAAGGTAGGAGCATTGGCAGACAACACCTTACCAAAGCTCACAAACAGGCTTCTTGTTAGGACAGTTGAATGCCTTGTTGAATCCAACCGTATTCTTAAGGGGAAGTAAGACTCTCGCAGGAGCCGGGCTGTGCGAGTCCTCCACGAGCAGTTCCGTAGCTCTCTTGGGCGGAATATTAGAGCACCAGGTTTGGCCCCATTTGAGGAAAAAGAGCTGCTCGTGGGTAAAGTCTTGCAGACCAGGGAGATTCTTCGCCTTTCCTTTCTCGCTCTCCCACTTCTTCCAGGCCTCATAACTGGAAGCCACGCCGCCGGCATCGGCAATATTCTCAGCAAGCGTGAGATTTCCATCGACATGTACTTTTGTCCCATTGGCCGCCAGGACGGTGAAGTTGTTGTACTGCTCAATGAAACATTCAGTCTTCTCTTCAAAGGCTTCGATCGACTTCTTGTCCCACCACTCCGTCACGTTGCCAGTTTTATCAGTTTGGCGGCCGAGGTTATCAAAGCCATGGGTGATCTCGTGTCCGACCACGCTGCCCGCCCCGCCGTAGAGGAGATAAGATGGGAATTCTACATCATAGAGCGGAAACTGTTGGAAGCCTGCGAAGAGAACGATCTGGTTCATAGAGCGGGCGTGATATGCGTTGGTTTCCAAGGTGCTAAAGACGAACTGGCCCCTGTTGAATGGCTTTCCAAGAGTCATCCACTGCCTCTTGACCTGCGAATTGGCAAATTCCAGTGCATTGAGAGCCAGGGAGGGCTGGATCTTCACATCAGAGTAGTATTTCTGAAGGGCAATGGGGTCTACAGCGTCAGGTTGCATAGGAAGGCCGATCATCTTCTTCATAGCCTCTAGCTTCTCGATGGACGCCTTCTTGACCTTATCGGTTGCCCAGTCTCGCGACTCGATGCGTTCTGAAAAGGAGTCCTTGATATGTTGCACCAGGTCGGACGTGAGCTTGTTGGCTTCAGGTGTAAAGTGTTTATCCACGAAGAATCGCGAGAGGATCCATGTTAGACCTGACGGGCCCACAAACTGTTTCGTAATGTCGGAGGCCGTGGTCCATTGAACTCCGTAGTTGATTAAAGCGATACAACGCTTCCACCGGGGTGCAGGACTCTCGGGGTCTAAACCCTTGATCTTAGTGGCCAGATCGTTGTAGGCGTTGGTTAAGTCGGCCTCGACATAGACTGAGAGGGAAGTGATAGCCTTCCACACAAAGTATGCCTGGAGAGTCGCAGCCGGGGTCTCGGAGATAATCTCGGATGCGTTGGTGAAGTACGCGGGAGCGATGAACTGGATGTTGCCTGTCCAGTTCTTTGGAGCAAGCTGCTCGATCACGTACTCGTAGTTCAGCGCAGGAAATTCTTTCTGGGCATTGGCAACCGAGAGGTCCGAGGCAAGGGCGGATGTATTTTCATTCTGCTGAGCCAAGGCAGACGCAGCCACTAATTTGCCTTCCAGCTCGACAGCTGACGTGACAAGTTTGGAAGCAGCTTCGGCGCTAATCTTGGAAGGATAAACAGCGGCCATGAGCTGAGTAGCGATCTTGATATATTCTTTAGTATCCTCGTCGGTGGTAGGGAGAACCAAATCTTCGAGCTGCACAGGAAAAGCAGCGAGCTGGACCTCGTCGGGGTCGAGGTCTTGCTGCTTGACAAGGAATCGCTGGAACGTCTGGATGCCGACGCTCTCGAAGAAGGTCAGAGTCTTAACCAGGGCAGCAGAGTTTTGCGTCGTGTTTACGGCGGTCTTATTGTCTGATGCTGGAGTAGCAGGGAACAACTCGACAACTGTCTTGACAACCTCCTGCAGAGTTTGGAGACCCTCTTCTTCGAGCGCTGTGTAGTTGGTGCAGATCTGATAAGTGTCTTGGATCTTGGCAAAGTTCTCTTTGTCCGCTTTGGCTTGTTCCTTAGTCAAGTTGACCGTGATCCATCCTGCGTCGTCGCCGGTAGGATATGGGCTCTCAAGGATTCGTCTCAAGGCACTAAAGACATTTATCGAAACCAGAGTGAGGCCGTCCGTTGAGACTTCGCCAGCGGGAATCTCGTGACGGGCAGCCCAGTTGCCGCAAGCATCTATTGGGGGTCAGACTTGACTGAGGATATATCTGTCTTTGTGGTATGTCTTACATTGTTCAAAGTCTTCGCAAGGGTCAATATCGGTATAGTTTAGAGCCAGACTTCCGAGAATTTCTGAAGCGATGTGTACACAAGATGCTGAAGTGCACAGATTCGAACCCACGGCGCTGGGGGCCATGATGAGGATGCACAGCCACGCAACTGCGTAGAATACGGCAGGGGACGATTTAAGGGTGAAAGAAAAAAGGCGAGAGTCAAAAGGAAACAAAGTCCTGAGATCGCTCGACTCTTGCTTGGAAGGAGTTCAAGATTATGAAATGTTCTGTCGACAATAGCACAACAGAGTGTAGTCTTGTCAACTCTTATAATAGTTTTGGCCCCAGAGAAAATAGCATAGCCAAGCCATCATGACGCTCTAGTAAGCACTAGGCTGCTGTACAGAGTAGAAAAGAGCTGTGTAAACAAGGCGGAGCTGAGCGGCTGATTTTCCCCTAAAAACAAGGTTGATTATGCTTGCTGATATTGACCAACCAGACCTCTCACAAGGTTGATCAATGATCAGCGCCAAGACGCGTTGCACCGATCGACTAGGCCATAAAAGGTATTATCAATCGCTGTAGTACTTAAGTAAGGCTGAGAGTTGACCACAGCCCAGATATCAGGCAATCCCGCCTGGCTGTGTAGGCTCTGCTTGCTTGGCGTACGTGAATGATCGTCAGCTGACTCACAGTGTAAACAGCCATAGGATGTCAATTCGGGATATAATACTCGGAACAACCTTGCTATGCTGTCATTAGATAGAGGGTAATAGTAATTAGCACTCTGAGCTTTGGTGTAAGCCATTCCGAAGTTTCCTTTTCCTCCCGAAGCATAGCAATTGGTAACTCTAAAGTAACTTCGGCCCGTCGGGTGCTACATGCAAGCAGTTTACAGATCATTTGCTCTCTTTCCAATAGATACGCCACAAAATTAGCCACCGTGAGGCAAAAGCGCAAGTCACGATCAGCAAGCCGCATCATCAGTCACACAGTCACACAGTATCGCCGACACCTCCCTTCAAGCCCATCTACCAGCAGTACAAGTATATTTGGTTTGATATAGGACTATTAGGCTACCTAGTAGGTGGATTAAGTGCTTATAACGCCTAAGGGTAGCCCTAACTGTAATCACGTGACTATTAAAGGAGCTACTTCATGTTTGTGCACTAAATCTTAGAGACCTCATTTTACATCATTGTGTGACAATGTCCACCCACGATCAGAGCCGAGGGTCTTGTGGGCTCTTCGGATGCCTGTCACCTGAGTTATTTAATCAAGTGATCTCGGAACTGCTTAATATCGACATAAAAAATCTGCGTCAAACATGCACTTATGTCAAGGATATCGCGCATCTCCGCCTCAACCGCGTGTTCCTTTCGGCCAATTTGCGCGATATACAGGTCTTTAGAGCTGTTGCGGATCACGAAACCTTTCGACACGATGTCACAGAGATCATTTACGATGATGCACGCCTCGGCCACGCGGACTACACGAGTTTGGACCACGGGTATGCTGTCGAGGACGATATTGGCGAGGTCACAGGAGTTCCTGACTGGTTCCGAGAGGTCTACCGTGAAAACCGCGACTACGCAGACGAACAAGGCTCATCCAGTACCCGAGTTGGAGAGGCATTAGGGAATGCACCGGGCCCAGTGGAATCGTTCGAGCACGTTCAAAGATTACACCAAGAGCAACGTGAGACGATTGCCACACATAGAGACGGTGATGCGTTCGAGTATGGACTGTTACGCTTTCCCAACCTGAGAAGGGTGACAGTTACTCCTGCGGCTCATGGACTACCCAGGCGACCCATATATTCCACACCGACTATCAGATCACTCCCACGCGCGATGGTTTACCCTCTTGACCGTGGTTGGCCCGTCACAGGCTTGAATGAACACGAGCCAGAAGCAAAGGATTGGGATGTTGAGGACAAGGATCAATGGCGTGGTTATTTGTTCGTCAGTCGCATCCTCGCTCGACACCTACGCGACAACCCGGGAAGCAAACTTTCCGAGCTATCTCTTGATACCCACCAGCTTCTGACTGGGATTAGCTGTCGTATCTTTGATGCGGCCGAGAACAGCGAACAAAACGATCTGATCACAATCCTAAGCCAACCTGGATTCACGCGCCTTGACCTCTCTCTATACTGTGCAAATCAGATCCGCAACGACTGGTGCTCGTTCCGCAGTGGCCGTTTACACAATATACTTGCCAGGGCGCCAGATATTCAGCACATTAGTTTGTTCACTAATATTCCCTTTATTGACGACCCAAACCAGGATGTCGGACAGCATTTCTTTCCTTTGCGCAGTATCTTCCCTGTTGGCGACTGGCACCAACTTCGACATTTCGGTCTCTCGCGATTCCACGTTAAGACAGATGATTTGCTCGAGTTTCTCGAAGCATTGCCACCAACATTGGAGTCGGTCGAGCTGAGCTTTCTTCTCTTCCTTCCACGTTCTGGTGACCATCACGCCTTGGTACAAGGGATGCGCGAAAGGCTGGGCTGGCATGAGCGAAGAGTCACAGACCAGCCCAAAATAGTTGTTCGCATTGAACTTGACTGGGAATTGGATATTGGCATGGTGGTGAAGGATATCAGCCCTGAAGTGACTGATTTCTTGTACCACGATGGTAAAAACCCATTTAAAGAAAACGAAGGATGGGGTGGGGCTAGAGACATCCCTGAAGATACTGGAATGCTTGTGGATATACTCGGATCCGAGTATGAGGATTAGTGATTCAATGTTAGGAAATCTGAAGATTAAGGGTTAAGAGATATATGGGATACAAAGACGTTTTGAGAGTTATACTATATAGTTGGCAAAGAGACATGAATCTGGTCTGCTAATGAGGTATCTTGCTTGCTCTCCAGTGCTCCATACCGTCAGTCAGGTACAAACGAAAATTGAATCTTGTCCTACTCAGATCACAAACTCGCAGGTGCGCCTTATTCTGGTAGATCAGTGTCGATCCGATCGAGGTTAGGACAAGTTCCCGAAATGCGAAACTTCGGTTTGTTGATGAGGAAGTTGATAGCCCAGTGATGAGCATGGATTGACGGGGTAATCGCGTGTCCACTATGATGCGCACAACAGTCAGCTAATCAAAGTCGTGAACAAAAGAATATCAATCTTACCCGGTCGTCATCATCCATTGCCCTACGAAGTCCAACCTCGCGAGACGCACCGTCGTTTCCAAGAGGGTTTCTATATACTCCTTCCACTCATCCTTGAGTGAGGGAATTGCTGGAGCGGACGTCTGCCTCGCGTAGTAGGTATCGAACTTGCCAAAGACGGTGCGAAGAGCCTCATACGTATCGCAGAACTTAGTCCATACGTCCGGGTGGTTCATGTACTCAAACACCATACCTAAAGTTTAGAGAAATGGTAATGTTAGAAACAGGCAGGTAACAAGGAAGGGAAAACAAGCCGGAAACGTACCCATCTCCTTCGTGGCCATAAGCTGATCCTCTGGTGACTTTCCTGCATAGTTGTCTATAGCAATAGCATGTCTGCCGCCAAACATTGCTCCCTTCATGCCGTTCGGCCTTGTCTTCAAGATAGTGAGGCGATCGAGATGTTCATAGTTGCCCAGCTCAGCCAGTAGATGATGTATGAAAGCCTTTCTCTCTCTCCTCCCACCGACCTCCATCTCCCAATCGTCAGAATTAGTAGTGATCCAGTCTCTAACAAAAGTGGCGTGAACCTTGGCCTGGGGATTCCGGGCCGGCGGCATCTGGTTATTTACATGACCAAAGTTCAGCCAGAGGTTGAAAAAATCGCCAATGATCTGGCCTTCAAAGACGTGTTCGGCTGCGATGCATGAGTTAGTTGTTTCGACATTGATGTGAAAGATGACGAGCTCGACTTACTCTGATAGGCTGCACGGACTTCCTGAAGTTGACCCCCGTGGGAAACCCAGGCCGTGTCATGGGGTTGGAGGCTACGAACTGACCAGTCAGAGCATGACATGGACGTATTCCCCCAATATCGTGAAATGGAATCCCATCTGCCACCTTCAATGCCTTCCCATTGCCATCTTCCATCTTGGGGAAATCCCGGGTACCCGTATTCGCCAGTGAGGTGGTACTTCGGCATGGTTCTCTGACTCTGACCTGGTGTTCTCGCTACTTTGACCTTCTTGTAGGACGGGGACGCTGTACCCTCCACCCGCTTAGACAAAGAGCCTTGAGACAGATCTCCCGGCCAAGGACCACCACCGCCTTCCAGGGGGTCCCAGTCCCCATCAACTGGAATGTCGCTGACTCCATACTTCAAGTCCATGTTGACGCAACCGCAGCAGACTTCAGTCTCATTCTTCTGTTTGCCGCACGTCAGACAGTCGGTGCAAGGGATAGCTGCCTTCGATTCCTGTAGGTCCTTTGCCGCAGACCCGTCGAGATAGGTGTTGGGGCTAATATTGGAAGTTGAGCCATAGCCCCACGCCAGGTCTTCACCCATAGACGGTTTCTGAGGGTAACAAGAGCCTCCCTGGTCTCCATGGTCGATCTCTGTCTACGCAGCATTAGATGAGAACGATGCAAATAATGTTAGGCGTGGAGGTGTTGGTGGTTTTTCACTTACATTATCATCGACGATATAAGGCATTAGCTCATACTCCTTCCATCCCAGCGTTGACCTATCGAAAGCAGCATGGTCAGCAACTGAGTCTACCTGTCACAACTTACAAAAGAATACGTGGCGACTAACTCTTTGTCCTGTTTCCATGACTGCGATCCGTAAGTCCTGTCCATTAAAGCAAAGGGTCAGTGAGAACTTGGTATCAAAGAACGAATTTTACTTACCCCACCCAAGTATCAACACATGTTTCGGGTGTTCCACTTGGAGATGGGAAAAACCTGAATTCCGTAAATGTCTTGTATTCCATCGAGATCTATAAGGAATTTGTTAGTGTCTTGGTATTCTGTTCAGCCTGCGGAAGCTGCACTTACGTCTGCAACGGGAATCTCGACCAAGCGTCGTTCAGAAAACATGCCCAGTTTCACTGCCATACCGAACGTGTGGATGGCTTGGAACATATGTCTGCCACCAGCTCGACTAGAGCTATAAACGACGTTGTCTTTGGCTTGCGAGATGACGTTGCGCTTTCGGTTCGTGTTCCTGTCTCCCCTTTTGTCATCTGGCTTAGGAGGATAGTTGACATCGAAGCCTCCATAGTCGATTTTGACGGCTGCGGTGAGCTTTCCGTCGAAATAGGGTCCACTATCACTGCTTCCCGTATTGCTACCATTGAACACGGCCAATTCATAGTCGAACTTGTGATATGGCTGGAAGCTGATCCAGGTATTATCAGACGGTGTCAACCTATGTCCTCCATCTGGAACACGTTTGGTGTCTGTAGAGGCTGGGTTCCCTTTGCCAGCTTTTTTGAGATCGACTCGTCCAACACCACCAACGGAAAATTCCAGGTCAGATTCTCCATTGACATTGAGCCATCCGTTGGCTTCTTCGATATCAAATATGTTGGTTAAAGAGGCCTTTGTAGTATGTTAGCTCGTGAAACGATTTTCAAGGATGGGATACAAGGGATACTTACAACAATAGAGAAGCCATAGGTAAGATAAGCCTTGACGGTACCTCCAACATGCGCTCCAAACCCAATCTCATAATCATCACCGCTGTACTCGCAGCCTTCGGCCTTGTCCCAGAAGAGAGGTTCGTACACAGACTCTGTAATGGGTACAACACCCTTGTAATCACGAGTTTTGTCGGCTTTGCTGTTCATGGTCCTCCAGTCTGCGGCACGATCGGCGTGGAATCGCTTCTTAATCCTGCGAGCGAGGGCTTTGTCATCAGAGTTGATGCCAGGTGAATCCACAGCAGAGTTCCAATAGCCGCCAACGTTCGAATAGTCGATACGAACCCTGGTGTTTCCAGTGTCGCGTCGTGTGTGATTCAAGTTTCGGTCAAAGGTGAAGTCGAATACTTTCGAGGTAGCGCTACGACGAGAGTGTTTGGATGATGGCAGGCGTTGATCTGTGGAAAATACATGTAAGCGGACATTGTCGGGGCCTATATTTACCAACAAGGAGGGACTGACCTTGGGATTCCTGGAGACTGATGGCACGTGCAAGAGTGTTTGGAGCACACTGATGAATCATTTGTCAGTTATCAAACTCACGACAGCCATATGTTGGTGTCACTCACGTTGTCAGGCATCTCGACGATGGTGCCCTCCACGCCTCTGTCCATGAGACTGAAGCATCCTTCGACATCTTCAGACAGGCAGACGACTCTAGCTGTCTGAGTCTGATTCTGAGGTTGGTCAAGCACGTCTGAGGGACAGTCCAAGAAAACGAGAGGCTCAGGCTCATCATCACGCTTCTTGAGTGACGCGACAGCAAAGGAGTCGCCGGTGACGAGAACGAAGCCAAATCCTGTTTGATCAGGGTCGATCGCGCCGGCATTCGCGTTGCCCCCAAAGTTGATTAGAGCATAGTTGGTCTTTGCATCTTTCGGGGGCAGCATGTGTTTGGGAAAGATGCGTTCCAAGTCGACTAGTGAGAAGGGTGTCTGCGTACGATTGACGAGCTCTCCGTTTGAGATGGTTCTGAGAGCTTGGAGATCAGGCGTGTCAAGGTCGATGGCCCATATCATCAGGCCGTGCAGGCCCATCTTGCCGGCATAGTCGATCTTCATCTGGAAGGTTTTTGGGTCGTCGAAGCTATGGGTAAAATTAGCAAAATGGGATGAGATGTCAGTGTTGGTCAGATACTCACGAGATCCAGCTGTGGCCATCGTAGACCATGTATCGCGCAGCAGAAGCCTCGTCAAAGTAAGGAGTTCCTCCTGTCTTGTCAAGAATCTCCATGATTTCTATAAATCACGTCCGGGTTAGGGGTGTATTCTTATTGCGTTATAGCGCTTACTTACCAGCGTATGAAAGAATTCCAGGTGTCTTGGAGCAGCGACCAGGTGATCCGGGACCCTTGAATTTGCAGCCTGGCTTCCAGCATGAAGCAGACTCGAGCTCAAAAGACCGACCGTAGAAGCCCAATCCCAGAACGACCTTTGAGGGTTCGACGCCAACGCGCCAGAACTAGTAGAATTACACCGGTCAGCTCAATACATTCTGCACTTGGTGAGTTTGCACTTTCTTATACGTACCAGATTCAAGGCGTTGTCAATCTCTGTCAAGTTGGTGTGCGATAAGACATGAGATCCAATCGGGTTGTCACCGTCCCAGATACCATGGAGATCATAAGACATGAGATTAATCCAGTCGACATGGGTCTGCATGGCATTCAGATCGAAGTGGCGGAGATACCAATAAGACGAGGGCGCTGTGAATGTAACGATATAGTCGCGACCGCTGGCATTGATAGCCGCGCGGAGCTCTTTGAGAAGAGCGACGTAGTTCTTACCATCATCATCACCACCGCCGCGGTCATCGGCACCGGGATACTCCCAGTCTAGACTTATGTCAGTGGATCTGAACGCAAGCAACTGTATTTGACTGCATTTCGTGATGAGCCATCATAAAAATGAGCCATTGTTGCACTCACCAAAGTCTATGCAGCACGCTCATTAGTAGGATATTCTCAGATGACGGGAAAGATGGGTTTCATAGAACTTACCGACACCGTCATAGCCGTATTGAGAAAGGAAACCTAAGAGGTTTTTAATGAAAGTTGCCCTACTTGCCTGAGTTGAGACCATTTTGGGGAAAACAGCCTTCCAAGGGCCTGGATCGCTAAACGCCCATCCACCAAGAGCAATGACAATCTTGACGCTGGGGTTTCTAGCCTTGACGTTACCAATATCTTTGTAGAGATGCGGGGCAATGCCGTCCATATTAGTGACCTCGAACGCAGAGTTGACATAACCAAAAGAAACAAATAGATGGGTTAGGAGCTCAACTGGGATCTCGCCGGGGCCCATAGTTCCACAAGGCTTATCCATATTCCAAGCTTCCCAATACCCAATAACGACCTTCTGAGGATTCGAAGGAGCCGCATTAGGTTTGGGAGTCTCGCAGTTCGATTGACAGCCTTTAACACAGAAATCAGATGTCGTGCCACAGAACCCGTGCTGCGAGCAGCACACGTTCAAGGGACAATCTTGGCCCGGAGTTTTGGCATATTGTCCACACTCAGCTTTCGCATCACAGTGAGATTGACAACCTTTACCGCAATACTTGGGGCCATAACCGCATCAACCATCCTCGCCACAGCAAGCTTTGTTTGAGCAAGGCTTATCAGGGCCGCAGGTATAGTCGTCTTGACCAGGTGAAGGCTTAACAGCTGCCAAAGCTTGGGGCACGACAGCAGCGCTCTCGGCGCGGCGATTGTGATGATGATGATGATGATGAAGCTGGTGGAGGTGATGATGGCCATGAGTATAAGCTACCACAGGGCGAAGGAAAAGAAGACAATAAAGAAAAAGGATGGATATCACAGAGAGTGGTTGCCACGGATGGCTTTGAGAGCCCGCCATGGTCGTATTGTTTTCCCCAAAGAAATTGGAAAATGAGTGACAAAGTGATAGAGATCGTAACTAAAAAAGGATACTCTTTGAGAAAGCAGGTTTATGGCAGTGATCGTGAGACTGAGTCGAGGGGAAACGGTTCTTTACCATCTGCTCCTTCAGCAACTGTTTCCTGCCAATATTCATCCGACCCCAGTCGCTGATCTGAAAATCAGGGTCCTCCCGCTCCATGGGCTGACTCTTTTGGTCCACTCGGCGACTGTGACCCTTAGTAGAGCCCCATCTGTTGGTTCTAAGAATTTGGGACCCTGAATTCAACAAAAGTTCTACAGATATAGTAAGGCTCGACCCACTCGGAGGGAGTCGCAATTACCGATGTCTTGTCAAAATCTGTTCTAAGCCCACTCCAAGACCGTTGCAAAACAGTGGCATGATAGTAGTATCCAATCTCTTTACTATCACTGGTCCTACTAGTAACTAGTTGCACAATGTTTAGGATATTACGTGACAATACAGGCCGCAGGGGTGGTAGAGGGCTGTGGCCGGGATCCATAAGTCGGCTTTTCGACGCCGATGAGGCGACTTGGCATAGTTAGTTGATACTAGTGTTATATGGCTCCACCCCCAAGACATTAAAAAAGCCGTTATCCAACCGAGCGAGCGAGTCATCCATCCAATCATTCTAAGCACGATTCATACACCTCGGAGGACGGGTCCGCCCGTCTTAGACTGAGTCTTTAAATTAAGCCTGTTTCTCTCAACTCACCGTTACGAATGTCTCATCAATGATTATCTCGCCTCACTATCTCAGCCTAGCCGAGCCCCCACAAGATGTTTAGCCCCGGATATGGATATAGTTGAGCTACGCTAACAAGTTCAGCCCCAAGCTGAGACCTTGGATGTTCTTGTCCGCGTGCCCTATGCACAACCAACAGCGACCATCACGTATCAAAACTATCCCCGTGCTCCGAGAGGTGATCATTGAATATCATGCCAAGATCGTTCATCTCCGAGTTATCCGCCTTGCGTTGTTTTCCGTGGCAACAGCTGAAAGAACGCCTTCCTTTTTTCGCCCGAAGTGGAACTGATAATCTAATGGATCAATTGTTTGTGGATATGTCATATGATGCAGGGACTTGAGCCACGGAACTTCAGCTCTGCTACTATACCTCTCTAGAGCTCGGTAAAATTGCATGTCTAGTTTCCCTCTCATATTATATTGATACCATTTGTTAAAGTCCGCTGCCTTCCAGATTCTTCTGCAAACATATCTCCATCTTTCATTCCTTACACAACAGGCTTATGCCGGTCGCATCATGAGAGCTCTTTCCGCTTTCAGTCCTCTGTTACTGGCTGGGCTTCCAACAGCCGCGGTTTCTCTCACTCAGGAGCCTGTCGCTGCTAAGACCTGCGAGCTGTATACAGTGAAGTCTGGTGACTCGTGCTACACTATCACCAGGAACACCAACGCTACATACGCTCAGATCATTGCCTGGAACTCACAGATCGACAGGCAGTGTGCGTAAGTTTATACTGAGAAAGAGTTGTTCTGATAATCATCTAATGTTGCCATAAAGAAACCTTGCAAAGTTGGTGGGCAAAGATATCTGCGTCAGTAACCCGGACGGCGATTTCTCAATCCCGCAAAACTCTCACGGATCAGTTGAGATTGTTACCACTACTGCGTACGTATAATCTGACGTGAGGAAACTGATCTTCTTACAATATTCTATAGACCAGTTCCAAAGCCAACACCCGATCGAACATCAGGCAGATGCGCTGAATATCACCTTGTTACCGCAGGGGAGGACTGTGGCGATTTTACGCTCAAGTATGAGATCACGCTTAAAGACTTGTATGTTTACTCGCTTCGAGTTACGTGTGACTGTTAGCTAACGAAACAAGCATCTTCTTGAACCCTCATGTCTGGGAAAACTGCACGAATGTATACAAGGACTACTACTATTGTGTTCGTCCAGTTGGATACATCTCGACCTACCCCGGTTATCTTCCAACAACAGATACAAGGGTATGGATTCAGGTATCAGGCACGCCCCACCCAGGGGGTGGTTCTCCGTTTGATCTCCTTGAAAAGACTCCGGTGATTCCAATTGCCGACGACACGCGTCAAGATTGCGAACAGTAAGTTGAAATGACTTGGAGATTAACATCAGCACAGCTTCTGACTTTGCTTTTCATGATAGGTACATTTTCCTCCTAAATATTACCGAGGTGCCATTGATAGCCAATTGTTGGGGAATGGCAAGGGTATGGGATGTCACTCCAGAGGTAGGCTCACACTTCACCACATCCCAAGCACCATAAACATACATCCGACCGCTATCCTTATTTCCATCGCTATCTCCAACCTTCTATCATTTCATGATTTCCACTGACTATGGAAAAGGAGTTTATTCTTTGGAACCCTTCACTAGGCGAGAACTCGACGAAGCATTCAGGTTCTAACCCATACAACTACCCATGTACCCTTTCGGAAAGTGTATCTTACTGCGTTCAACTTGAATTCCCTACTCCATGTCAGTAGTCTTACCAACGTTTTTTATTTGCAGTGAGAGCTAATTTAAGCCTCTAGCCCCTGAAAAAGCAGAGGCCCCTCCCAGTCCACGTGCAGCCGGTGAAGTGCAGAATTGTACTGCTTGGTGGGCTGTAGATGATGGCTATTCATGCGAGGCTTTCCTTGACATAAATGATCTTGCGATGGAGGATTTCTATCGCATGAATCCGTCCGTCAAGAGTGATTGTACTGGTATGACCATTGGCACGTACTACTGCGTTTCAAGAAACGCAGATGGCAGCCCGCCGAGCCCGGATGACGACTGGTGGGACCCTGTAACAACTACCATTACCTCCACAGGTTTTCCCAGCACTACTCCTAATTAGGAGGGTATGGTTGACAACTGCAACAAATTTCACCTGGTGAAGGATACAACAACATGTGACGGAATTGCCGCATATGACAAGATCTCACTGGCAGATTTCTACAAATGGAACCCCAAGGTCAAATCCAGCTGCACTAACCTGCAGTTGGGTGCCTATGTATGTGTCGGTGTGGCCGAATCGTCAACCTGATCTACGACTACTTCAAAGGCCACATCCACAACGCCAACGAACGGTGTCACCGCACCCACGCCTATCCAGTCCGGAATGGTATCTAATTGTAACAAGTTTCACATTGTCAAGAGTACAACAACATGCCAGGGCATTGTGGACTATAACAAGATCACGATGGCTGAGTTCCTCAAATGGAACACTGGTATCTCCTCAAACTGCAATAACCTTGCACTGGGCACATATGCCTGCGCCGGAGTGATTGGAGGATCATCATCGTCATCTACGACTACCACTACCGCTGGCGGGGTTTCTACTCCTACACCTACACAGGCAGGTATGGTCAAGGGTTGCACTAAGTTTCACTACGTGCGCGATACCACAACTTGTCAAGGGATCCTGGACTATGAGAAGATCACCATCAAGCAATTCTACAAGTGGAACCCTGCAGTCAAGAGTGACTGCAGTGGCCTTTGGACACAGACATATGCATGTGTGGCGGGGCCCTGAGGAGGATTTATATAGTAACAACGCCTCGATTTTCGATTCGAAACCATTACATCAGTTATGCAAACATAAAACCTAATATGAGACGTTTGTTATCATTCCTTCTCGTTCGCTTCTCTACAAATCCATTCTTAAAGATTGTATACGCCTATTATATGCAATCAAGAACTCGATGATATGATAGGTGGAGTATGATGCGTTGGCGATGAGAAAGTCCCAAATTTCATCCTGCTGCATCCCAACCTAATACTGCTAATTGTCATATCAAAACTCGCGATAGGTTTCCAATTCGTAGCTAAACTTGCAATACTGAGTCCTTTCAGCTTTTAACAAACTCGTTGAAAAGAGCCAATTCATCAAACCTTTGAGCAAGATCTTGCGCGCGGCCATCGTGCTTAGATGTCATAGCGACTTCGAAATCCACTACGCAGGAGGCAGCAACCTCAGCCAGGTTGTGATGACGTCCTCGGCGCTGAAGCTCTTCCATGAATTCACGAGCTTCTTCGTTCGATATCATGCCCGACCCCATGCCTATAGCCATGTACGCCTGTGCAACCTTTCCAATGACAGCGAACCGAACAAAGATCTCTTTCATCCAGCCCATACCCAGCGCCAGATTGAATTGCCAGTCCAATGTATCCTTACTCTGAAGGGCAACATAGATAATGTGGAGCACGGCGCCATTGAGAGTGAAGTTGTAGAACCTTGGGTCGTAGTTCGTCGCGTAGTCAAGAAGAATTCTCTGGAGCTGTCTCAACGATGCGTCAAAGACAGCCTTGGGCGAACTGTCTTGCGATGAGAACGATTTCAAGCGCATGGTCTCGGTTGCTTCTGTAAATGGGCGAAACAGGTCTAGGATAATGATATGAAAATATGCACTAAGATCGTATTAGTCTTCTGGGAAATTGTTACACGGGTAATCTTGACGCACTGAAGAACGAACACATGCGGAAACTCCTGCTCCTTTCGCGTCATGCTCTGATTCAGACTGCCTGCCCACGATAAAAGCTCTTGATACTTGGCCTCGGCAAATGCCAAGGGAATAGCTTCTGTCAGAGGATTTCCGTCTTTCCTTTGGTATAGTGCCTGAATTCGCTGGGCGATTACCCATAATCTGCACCACTCACTAAAGGTATGACCTAAGTACTCGGGCTGAGGTTGAACAGCCCAACTACCTGGTGAAACACCGCCTGATAAGCCAGGTATGGGTAGTATCGGCGGGAACGCAATCGGCTCTTCCTTGTAGTAGCTCGCATGAACGCTGCTAAGATATCAGCTCAAACAGCTCGACATTCGCCACCCAGATCTGCTCACCTCAACCAAGTATAGCAACCCCATGCTGCATGAGCGGAAGCTCTGAGTGTCCTCGGGGATAGTTTATCGAATTTTCGTGAGAGCGCATGCGTATGACTGGCTCCGATCAAACACATTCGCTCCGCCATATGGCGTCCATCAGCAAGTAGTTCCGAAGAAATCTCTTCTTTCCCTTTTATCATCGTGGCTATCCCCAAGGTCATCAATGCGGCAATGTTAGTGACTGAGTCGGAGGATCTCTCAGCTTTCCAAAGAGCTTCTGCCTCGCTCAGAAAAGCCGTCGCGAGTGGACAAGCTCGGGAGTCGAGGGAAGAGAAGCACAACTAGCAGCTGATCGTTAACGAGATGCTCGCAAGAAATATCAGTGTCCACGTACCGAAGCTAAACAGAGCAAGGAGCTGACAAGGAAAGAAGAACAAAATTCCAAGCGACCGTCGACGAGGTCGTCAAGAAAGGTGGGTATATCGAATGTGCCGATTATAGCATGTTCGTTCTCGAAGTACACGGAAATTAAGCTAGCCGCAAATTCGTCGCTTAACGGGACTCGAGTCCAGTAGCGAAAATTCACGTCTCCAAGTCTCGGATCACAGTATACCCTGTTTCGAAGCGGTCCCGATACGGGCGAGTTTTGACGGCTGCTGATGCCTCGAAGAGGAGATGGAGGCCCACAAGCGAGGCTTTTCGACGGGCTGTCAGGAAAGGGCTCTATCACATGTGCCTCATAATTCTCAAGCAGCGAGTTTGTAGAGACGTATGGAAGAACATATTGGGTACGCCTTTCGAATATACTGCTCAAGTCAATAGCTGAAGTATCAACTTCCGAAAGAGCTGGATAGGCATTACCATGCAGCACCGCCAACTCGAAGTCGAAGCTAGACGGAGTGAATGGAAGTACCGCACGGGCAGCCTCGATATCACATGGCCGCGTTGGCGTCAAGGAACTCCTGATGGAGGATAAGACCGCCTCTAGATCTGGAGTCGATTTCAACCGTCGAATTATTGCGAGTGCTTCGTCTTCGTTTGCAGATTGGAGACGCTCTAATACATCATCATGCTGTTGGAGGCGATTTTGGAGTTCGACAATTTGACGCTCCATCTCGACCCGACGCGCCTCATCTTTCCTGCTTATCTCGTAGATGCACGCATCGCCGCGCTGGCTACATCGATAACAGCTTGGTCGACCACCATCGCACTACAAATGGATAAGAAAACCGGGGGTTAGTTTGCGAGTGTGGTACACTGTATGGGGACGAACAGAGGTCTTCCTACTACGGCATTTGTTGCACGCAACCCAAGTGCCGATTCGCTTCTTTTTGACAACTGATGAAGTTGACGCCACCTCAACCTTAGCCTGGCGGGAGGGCGCCGGCAGAATTTTTCGATTATCAGATCCCATCACGACCGCATTCTGGCATTTTATTAGGATGGAAGAAGCGCCGACGAAGGCAATTTAGCCCATGCGCCTAAGAGTGTGAGGTGGCGAAGGGTCGTACTTCGAAGGCGGGGACTAGGAACTGTGACTGCTTCGTTGACTTGTAAGGTATTGTCCAGCTGACTATTTGAAGACAAACGCCTCGCAAATTCGTAGAAACATAAAAGCAGGACAAGCTAATAGTATGATTTTTGATAAGTAGTTTTGCAAGCATATGAATGAAAAGAAGTTGTCGTCACAATAAAGCCACTAGTTAGAGACCGGCCAATCGGACAGGGTTATATCTCGGAAGAGACCGAAAGCTCCTATTGGCTTACATGATCACATCGCCAGTTATGGTCTACGTAGTATAGTAGGTAAGGTGTCGTATCCTCTCGCGAAGTTCGTCACGGGTAGGGTCACGCCAACAAGGGTATTGGAATGAGAGTGTTAATTGAGATGAAGAACTCACTCAACAGGACACAAGTCGAGCTTGTGGCTATGGCACGGATCATCCACGGCACGGATTAATGAGAATCCGTGTGAATCTTAACAAATGGCTGGGTAAGGAGAGCTACAAAGAGTAGTAAACAACGGGAGGAGGAGCGATGAAATCCGACTTTGTTGGTACTAACGAGATTCTGGTGAATTGTCCTATTACCCTGCTTGTGAGTCGATCCTATTGTCACTGGTTTTATAGACACATCTTTACATCCTACTTACGCCTATAGCGGAGCTATTAAGGAGAAACCGGAGATTTTTATTTGTTTCTCTTTCTTGGCTTTTTTTTTTTAAAAAAAAAAA